>JANTCA010074031.1:0-12671 GCA_024741275.1 Chironex yamaguchii
ATAGATAGATAGATAGATAGATAGATAGATAGATAGAAAGATAGATAGATAGATAGATAGATAGATAGATAGATAGACAGATGCTACAGGTTATATACGTGATGATATATATATATCAAACATATTAGGAAAGATATTTATCCATGCCATCAGCACCCTTTTTCTTTCAACTGCAAAGCAGTTTCTCTAATTTTTCTACTTAGCCTTTTCTTGGCATTAGAATTTTTACTGGCCACCATCTCTTTCCGTCTTCTACAGAGTTCTTCCAGTTTTTCAGTCAACTGTTTAATGCCCATGGTATCATCACCTGCCAGCTCTGGGTTCTGTATACTTGACGAATCCCTGACCATATCATCTTGAGATATGCAAGCTTCACAGGCTTGTAATTGTCTTTGCTGTATGTTACATTTTGGGAAGTTTCCAATGGCATGTGTTGTTATTGCCATTAACTTACAATCTAGCCCAATGTCAGCAATACTGGAACTTATTGAATTCAAAATGACCTTGCCCATATTCATTCCACTAAGATAAGCACCTTCTATAGATGGATCCAACAACCAGTCACCACAGACTCCAACTTGAGTGCTTGCTTGAAAAACACATGGTATATGTAATATATTTAAAGGTACAGCAGCACCCCACAATTGTGCAAATGCAAAGACCGGCTTGGGAAGCAATTTTATCTTTGTAGAAGTTTGAAAAGCAGATAAGAGTTCCTCAATCACTTGCCTCTTTTTACCTGTAGGGATATTCTCTTGAGGTACTTTGTTTAGCTCACCAAACTCCCTTGTGCTGATTAGAGTCCAACATTCATGTCCTTTTGAAAAGGCATATGTGTTCAACTTTTTGGAATTGTTAGCTGCCCACGATAGGGTCTTTGAACCCTCTATGAACACTCCTTCAAAAGGTAAGTCAAGGGGACAAGAAAATGCAATCATCACTACCCATAATGAACACAGTTGCATTTGACCCCCTGTCGAATATTGTTCAGGAATTTTTGCCCCAAACCTGGTCTTCAACAACCTGTTTATTTTTGGGATTTGACCAGTCTTCGTTAATGAATCTGCACATTTTCCATTATGGGCAATAACCAGATGGGTGTACTGTCCAACAAACTTGTCATAATTATATAAATGCCACTTTCCTCCTATGCAAGATATTTTGCTATGAGTAAAGATACAGACACAATTTTCAAACTCGACAACATTTATGCGTTACATTAATGGGACACTTTTCTTTATATTCAAATGAGTAAAACATAATCCACTGAACCAGACTATCAAAATCTCAAAGCTTATAGTTAAATGATAAATTTTGTGCACTCAGATGTGTCTTCTTTATACTTAGCTGATACTGAAATTTCATGCTTCCCTTCTTAATGCAATATGACACAAACATTGCAATGTGTGGTGGTGTCATAATCATATTTGGTTGTTAAATGACCAGATTAGATGATGCTTGTTTCCCAGACTTTTTTAAAAATGATTATGGTTCCGTGTACCTCCAGGTACAGAAGTATAAAAAAAGTTGAATCATAATCCTAAATGACAGGATAGTTTTTGATGGGACAGGCAATGAATCAGATGTGCACAAACTAACTCCAGTACACATCCTTCCATATGTGCAAAATATTACACACCTAACAAATAACTTTTTCTAATCTTTATCCCTTTAAATTTACATTAAAATATTGACATATTAAAGTTATTTTCATCCTGTATTTTCTTTGTGTGCCTTTATGCTAAGCTTTGAGTTTGCATCTCATATGACTTTGCATAACATCTGATGCTCAGTCACTATATCACAACTTTGCATAACAAGTTGAATCCATTCCAATAAGATCAAGTTCCAGCAGTCTAGTAAGCTTTATACAATACAATGACATTGTAAAATTGTAGTTTATAGGATGAAATGATGCAAATGGTCATGATGCAATTTGCAGCTGGATTCTACCCACTAACAGATGAATCAGATAACCTGAAACAGCGAAATGCCAACAACTGGATGGCTTCAGGCATGTGATGATGAGCACATTTGCCATATCCTTCCAATGAACACCTATGAGACATGGTCTCATTGGTACGAGGGAACAAAGTTGCTTGGATCATTAAGTGTTTGTTAACATTAACTTTAGTGCGAATATCATTACTATGTGCATCCAGTTGTGTCGTGAGATCAATCAATCAATTCATACTCACATAGAATGCTCTGATGAGTCAACCAAATGTCAGTTACCCAGCTCCAAGAAATGCAATAAATTCTCAACCTCAAAAGATAACACAACAACAAATAAAAAATCCTACATAAGAAGCCAAGCTGTTAACTAGTATGAGAACATACCTAATCCAAACAGGTCTTTGAATATCAATGCCATGACACAAGGATGATACAACTAATTGTGCACCATTGGTTCCTTTGAAAATTTCTTCTGATGGGTGACTGGGTGTAAAATTCCCTTGGAATAAAGTTCCAACATGAGATGGTGACCAAAGTGTTACAACTCCATCCCTTATCCACTGATCAACCTGATCTCTGAAGACGTCTGATTTTGCCTTGAAACATTGTACAGCATGATCAAAAATATACTTCCTTCCATCACCAACATCAAACGTCCTCGTTGAACACCTGGATAAGAACAACAGTGATTCTGACTTTAATTCAACTCCATGATAAAAAAGTAACAAACCTGGTTGACCTGAAAGGAAAAGAAATACTGCTTGTAAAGAATTTCTCTTACAGTGTCTCCTCAAATTTGAGTAACTGCCCCAGGACATTATGCAATATAACAGCTGTGCTTGATGAATACAGACAATAATCCTACTGATCAAAGTGCATATACAAACACAACTACAGTCAAAATTTAGTCTTTGGATATCTACACACCCTTGCTAACATATTACTTGGTCATATTCATCTTTAAATGTCTCCCTTAGCAGCACGACATAATGTGAAAATGAGGGAAGCAAGGATCGTGGTATTAAAACCACTCACTGCCTATTAACGCAAGTAGTCACTTTTACTTTCTATTCTAGCTTCACAGCTCCTGTCTACCCAGTACCAGGCCACTTTTCCACAAAACTCAATGATAACATTACTTACGTTTGCGGGCTAGTCTAGAGCTGTAACTTGCTTATCGCAAGGGAGTTCCTTCAATATTCTTTGGTGATCTATTTGAGACCTTAAATATTTTAGCTTTCGTATTGTAGTGGGCTGTCGAAATAAAGCTCTAAACTATTTTGCTAGTAAAAGTCTGCGAAAAGCAATTTAATATTGTCGGGAAATGTTTGATATGCATGACATGACTAATTTTTGAAAGCTAAGGTTTCATTTGCTGGTAGTTGGAGGTAAACAGTACTCCTATTATATCATGGTGATGAAGGACAATAAATACGGTCACGGTAGTGCTTCGACTTTTCAAGTAAATTCATGACTTTTAGAATGTATGCCGTTTTCATGTATTAGCATCCACAGGATACCGTCTTATGGTTAATAAATGCAATGGCCATGCATAGGAGGCATTGGATGGTAAAACCAAGTTCAATATATATTCCCATTGACCTTATATTTCGTCTCCCACTGTCTCACCTTCCACCTGCAGCATGCTTTCCAGTATCAAATACAGTTACTCGTAGTGACTGATCAGCATCTTTCAGATACTGTGCACAAGCTAAGCCAGATATACCCCCTCCAATTACAGCCACTGAGCTTGAAGCAGCCATTGCTGGATTCCCTTGCTTTCTCAACGTGTTAATGAATACGTATGCATGACGGGGGAATTTGTTCTCTTCTTGGAATAACAACTATTACCTGATGACATCCATCACCTCATTGTGGAAAAAAAATGATGTCTGCTTCCTGTCAAGTTTCGTTTATCTTGTCTCCCTATGTTCACTATTAAAAATTGCATGCACTAAAATGGTAGATGGTGTCATTACTCAATCACATATGACAGTATAGGAACCCGGCGCAATATATTAACATTTTAATGTTTATGTTCAACACACTGTACCACGTACAACCACCCCTGCTACAGGACCAATTATTAGCCATGAATATTTCAATGATTTTTATTCTGTAATAGGCACAGCGACGTTTAGGTTTGCCAACACTTCTGAGTTTTAGTACTCCTTATCTACATAAAGAATCTTTATCGATTTCGGATCACTGGTTCATCGCCTTAAAAAATTGCGACATTGCGCTAAAATCATACTTTGAAGCTTTTTTTGTCTAATACTCTTCAGAGTATGAATCCTCAGAAAGGAAAGTAAATGTATATGGCAACCTTTTTATGCGAAACATGTATAGAAACTAGCAAATCAAAAAGAAGAAAGAAAAAAACAAATAGAAAATGAAGAAACAAAACATTATTGGAACATTATTAGTGAATTGGAGTCTGTGTGCATTAAAACATGAAAACCAGTACTCTGTACGCAGAAAGAGTTCGTTTTTTCACTTGGACTCTTCCAATAATGTTTTGCTTCTTCATTTTCTCTTTGTTTTTTTCCTTTATTGTTTTTGATTGGCTAGTTTCTTTACATATGCCGTATAAAAAGCTTGCCATATACATATACCCTCCTTCCTGACGATTCATTCTCTGAGGAGTTTCAGACGAAAAGCTTTTTAGCTATGTCCCTGTTACAATGTCGCGAATTTTCAAGACGTTGTACTGTTTGTCCGGAGTGGTATGTTTTAGCCTAATGTAGCAAATTTTCAAGGCAATTTTCAAGTTTTGTACCACAAAAAGGTTAATCACTGGATCCATCGGAACAAGGAGACAGGGGCATGTGCCCTTGAATAATTCTTAAAACTATCAATGTGCATCTTTTGTATTCTGGTTGAACATTTTTAGACAGTACAAGAGCATAACGATAGGACTCAAAGAGTTTGCAATATTCTATACCTTAGATTTGGGACAATGATTTGGTTTTCACTGATTTGTTACTGGTAGAGAGCAACTGTTATACCCAAGGCGCACTCCCATTATGGTCTATTAGATGGCAGTTATAAAAGACTACCAAATGGCCCGATTAAGAATAATAAGACTTCTATTTGGGAGTAGTTTCCAACCATTAGATGGTACTGCTGATTGACGGATTTGTTAAAATTGTAATTTACTACGAAAAATAGAGATTGTTCCTTTCCCAAATGAACTGTAATTAACATGCAATGGATAGGAGTCCCCCGGACTGTCACAAAAGTAGGCAATGATCTAGGGTGCAGTGATGACCAATTTGAGCAGTTATGAAACAAAAATGTGCAGTGATAATTTGGAATTTATGCAATTTTTCAAGACCTTCTCTCCTCATTTAATGACGAAAATACTCCATTTTCCTCTTCAAAATTTTCCCCAAAAGTTCTTTCCCTCTTCCCAACTTTTCTAAAACCCACTGATTTGTCCTTCTTTCATTCAGTCCAAGACACCCTTAACAATCTTCTATAACACCATAGTTCAAAAGCTTCTATCCGTTCCCTGTCCCCCTTCATGAGTATCCAAGACTCACAGCTATAACAAGCAACAATTAAACATTGTTTTAGTTGAATACATACTCGTGATTTCCGTATCCTAGCTAAGTCTATAACTACCCTTCGAGCAACCCCAGGCGTTTCTTGATTTCCTCTTTGCAATCAGCTTTGGTGTTGATCATTGAACATTAGTATACAAAGTTGGTTACCTTCTCCAACTCTTCACCATTGATACTCATATTTCTTCCCCTAAGCACTTCCTGCCTGTCTAACACCTTGACCTTCGTCCTTTTTGAATTCAAATGTAGAACCCTTCTTTCACTGGCTTCAATGACTCGATTAAGCAAATGCTGCAATCCTTCTCTACTTGAGCAGATCAATGTGGTATCATCTACATACCTCAGATTACGTATTAGTCTACAACATACTCCAACTCCTCCTTCAAAACCTTCAAGATCTTCTCTCATTTTATATTCTGCATAGATGTTAAAAAGCTGGGGGGAAAGAACCAAGCCTTGTCTGACACCTCTTCCTATGTCTAACCATCTGCTTGTACCTCTAGTTGTCAAGACTGCAGACTGTTGACTGGTATACAAGGAGCTTATCAAGCTGACGATGTGACCTGGAAAGCCTATCTCCTCCATAATTTGCCAAAGATGCTCATGGCTGACACAATCAAAAGCCTTTCTATAATCTATGAAACACATGTACAATGGCTGATCTCTTGCTTTGCACTTTTCCATAATCAACCTTAGATTAGTGATCTGAACTCGAGTTCCTCTACCAGCTCTGAATCCAGCTTGTTCCACTGCTATCTCCTGTTGTGATTTTCCATCCTCCACTGAATTATTTCAAGCATCAATTTGCTTGCATGTCATATGAAATTAATTGTTCTATTATTGCCACGTTCCTTTATGTCACCTTTCTTTGGAAGTGGTACAAAGATGGCCTTGCACCAACCACTTGGCCAACTATCAGTCTCCCAAACCTGTTTGCATAGGAACCAAAGCACTTCAACACTTTCTTCACCTCCCGCTTTTATGATTTCACTACTAATACCATCTATTCCTACTAAAGTGCCATTTTTCAACTCAGTGAGTGCTCTTTTGATCTATAGTGAGTGACAGTATTCTGCCCATCTTTCTACGATTTGCTCTGTTTCGGTGAGAACTGTGCCATTCTTGTCCTTGACATGATACCAGGCTTAATCAACCATGCATTTTCATTGGAAGCACAGTTTTCCTCCTTTTCCCTTAACAATTACAGGTGAAAACGAGGCCAAATTTCTTAACGCACAGCGCAAATTTTATCATTCTGCGCAGTGATGAAAATTCCTTAGAATATTGCCTGCATAAAAGAAAAATGGAACACATTTCTTACTTTATTTGTCTTGTGGAAGATTGGATCCTCATCAAGAGATTCTTTGTCTTCATGTAGTGTTCTACATTTCCGACACTCCAAAGGTATACATTTGAGATGTTTAATTTGAATGTACTTGTTACTGTAAACTTGCAGGAATTAATGGTGGGAAAATAACATGATCGTAGCAAAGATAGCATATTACAGCTATCTTTTAAAGGTTCACGAAAGCATCGCTCACAAATTATATGAAGCCAAATGACAATTTCCACAAAGCCAAAATCTCCATTTCAAGTCATTAATACTGTTACGGCTAGGTAGCAAGAAATGTAAATAATGATAAATAACAATAACAATAGTAATAATACGAATGTTTATACAGGATAAACATTTCAAGGAGTCAAAAAATGCTGTTATTATTGTGTATTATATGTCTTATTAATGTGTCCTGCAAAGTGAAATAGTGAAAAATATGGCTTTTATAAAAACACGAATGCTGAACAGACAAATGAAACAAAGAAAACAAATTTTACGATTATAAAATAGCAATACAGAGAATCCTTGATGCTGATCCCAGAACATTTCAACTACAGTTTTAGCATTTAGTAGATTAAGTTATGGGTGTGGTCATCATAGGGCGGTTCAAAATTCCAGAACACTTCGTAAGACGATCTCACTGCTCTGTGCTCATGTAAAGGTGATGTTTTGCCATCAAAGAAAGCTACTTTGGGTAAATACTGGACTCTATATGGCTTCTTAATTATGTATAGAGGTAGTTTCACTCTACATCAGTTGCTGCACCATCAACATAATGTCTTTGAACCTAAAGAAGTCAGCTTTCTCTCCCCGAAATTTAGCTACGACCAAGTCGTCAACGAGATCACTTCACTGGAATCAGGTCGCCAAGTTTTGTTAGTGTAAAACGTGAAAATCGCCTTGAAAACTGGTAACAGAGAGAAATATATCCCTGCGGTTCCTGGTTCTGACACTCCATAGTGTCTCGTGCTCTATAGAGCAATGTGATACAAGATTTTAAGCATGTTATCGTTGCGCTACCATTTTGCTTGCCGACTTCCACGATTCTCATGTCAAAAAAGGCTTTAGGCAAAATGTAATTTGCGCAGTTGGATGCAGTTGGATGCAGTTGGGCAGTGGGTGAATGCCAAGTTCACTTGGGCTTTAATTAGAGTGGCTCAGTGGTCACCTTCCATTTCTGTCGCTTGCCAGCACATATTAAAACTAAATGCACTCAAATATACAAGTTTATGTGTATAAGGAACTGGGCGAATAAGACAAGTACCATTAAAATATTTTACCTTTATCCCTCTCTATATATCAATCATCTTTCGTATTTGACTTAATGATACAGCAAACAAAAACCACTTACATGACAGGCCGTGGTACGTGTAACGGTTATTACGAATTTATAAGGAGTTGACTTACGACACAACTAAGATCTGGCATAAAACCGAAGAACAAAAACAGGTATTTATAATATTAAAATAATTAAACTAAGTAGGAAGAAATAATATATACAACACAAGGTTTATACAAATAATTTACAAATTACTAAAAATTAAAAATAAAAAGAAAATCAATTAGTTATCAGAATAATGATACAATCGAAATTGAACGATTTCACAAATTATTACACTAATAACAATGTTTACAATCAGAGTAAGCGATTTTAGTTTTTATCAAGTAGCAAGGCATTCAGTCTATACATTCTTTAGAACAAACTACGTTTGAAGATAGGTTGCTAAACAGAATTCTTGAGCTAGCAGAAGGTCACTAGTGTACAAACGAGAACTATTTTGTTTTCATTTATTCCAAATTTCCTCCATTTTAAAGTTTCTAGATACGGAATAAAACCTTGCAAGGCGTTAGTTCTCGATTTTGTTCTCTTATAAACGACTACCCGGACACTTTTATAAACAGCTGAACGTATGATTACTGGTCAATCCTATAAAAATACTAAGGCAGCCTAATTCTGACATAAAAGAGTACTTAAGTGATGACGTCATGAAAATTTACTTTTGGAATTTCTTAATTTGAACCACTTTTCGAAAGCGTATCTTAAAATAAACCCGATTGTAAACGTTTACACAGGTATACAAGATTATCGGTGTTACGCCAAATCGATAGACAGTTCATTTCCTATCATACCAATGTATTTCAAGGCTGGTTCATGATTTCATGAAGCATGCCGATAACACCAGAGGTTTCTATAGGAAATCTTAAGTATTTGCCATCCCTCAGGCATTTTTCGTCAATGGGATGCAATAATTCCTTCTTCACAACGAGGGCAGCCTAACCTTGCTCTATATCATGACCTATAATAAAGTGCAGGGGTAATTGACTCGGTACATGTACAGTTCTGCTTGTGAATTAGCAATTCGATGGGGCAATCAATCACTTGAGCATCCAAACAGGAAAGGATATGTGTTTGGTTTGCCCCGTGGATAAGTCGGTATGCTTTCTTATCTCGTTTTTTGATACCATCTTAAATCTCTTTACATCTTACTTTGAATGCTAAGGCCCTTACTTTTGGAGTCATTATGGCACCAATAAGAAAATCTTCACTCGCAGAGATTGACATTATCTGCTGACAAGTAATCTAGCATAGCACAGACAACCTTTACTAACGCAACTACAATAAAAGCAACGAGTTGGTAGAAGACGGGTGTTCTATAACATCCGAAACGAGTAACTAGCTGAGCTAAAGGGACAGATCATGCAACTATGGCAGCAACTATGCAGCAGCTAAATCAGCTGCGAATCATTTCCTCCTTGACTAACAAATCTATTTCTTCATAAGTCTAAATTCATACGCTAACACCATTCCATATTTCATAAGCTAATATCACTCCATACTTCATATTTACAATACCTATCACAATAAGTTGTTGTATTCACTCGACTAGCAATATAAGTTCATGAAGCCACAAAAATTGAATACATATCGGTAACAGAGGACGTACACTTTGTTTAAAACACTCTGACGACCATCAGGCCATAGGGAACAATACCACAATACACTTAGCATCTGTCCGATGCAAAACTGAGTAGTTAAAAAGTATATCAGACGATTTTCAAGTGAGTTTTTTACAGCATTTAGAAGCTAACTCATGAAATCTATAACCACAAAATTCGCATAATACTAAAACTGTTGTATTCACTCGACTAGTAATATAAGCTCATGAAGTCACAAAAATTGAATACACATCGGTAACAGAGGACGTACACTTTGTTTAAAACACTCTGACGACCATCAGGCCATAGGGAACAATACCACAATACACTTAGCATCTGTCCGATGCAAAACTGAGTAGTTAAAAAGTATATCAGACGATTTTCAAGTGAGTTTTTTACAGCATTTAGAAGCTAACTCATGAAATCTATAACCACAAAATTCGCATAATACTAAAACTGAATATACAAGTAAAACTTGATCTGAAAGTAAAGCACGAGAAGAATTGAGTTGTTCAACTGTCTATCATACAAGCTTACATGGGGAGGCGGCCGGTACCGTATCAGCATTTCCTTGCCAAGACAATAGGTTATGACTGACAAGGACTCTAAACTACTTAGATCTGCTGAAAAGCTCAACTACAGCCGAAACGATATTGCGTGAGCTCCATAGCAGAAATAACACAATAATATAGCACAAAGACGTATCTTGCGTACAGGATTTGTTTTTACATAAGCTCGTTGGAACGCACACAACACTTTCATCTATTTGCTCCTGTGTTGGGCAAAAAACCATTGCAAGGACCTCAAGTAGAGTCGATTACAGTATGTATCTTCTACAGCTGCAGTCACTTTAGTGACACGGGATAGGAATATACTTTACCACCAACTGTCAACCGTCTTTATTTCGCTGAGGTGTTGACAACGGGACATGGAGAATGGAGCTCTGAATTTAAGAAACTGTCCACTTATATGGCATCTGTACCCAACTGTATTAGTAGTAATTACCAAGTGGCCTCCAGTTACATGGAGTTTATACTACGGACAGAAGTAAAGTTATGATTATGATCATCGGAGCGTCAAACCCGAGTCTCACAAGGAAAGGTCGTAGGACTTATAGACACTCAAGTCTGATCGTCCATCTTGTTATTGGTGTACACGATTTACAATCGGTATGTATTGCGTGCCTACATGGCACCAGTTTATCACCATTTGCACTAGTTCATGCGGAAGTCGATAGCGTAGTCTTTTGTAAAGAACAGAAGTAAAGTTACGTTTACTACCGGAGCGTCGAACAGTCAAGCAAAAGTCAATACTAAAGAATATCGCTAGAGGGTGACTATTCAACATCCAAGACGAAGTAAGAGCAAACTGTGTATGACTATTACATCGGGTCGTTACCACAAACAAGCCAAGCCAAAAACAACAGTTCGTGATTTTCAGTTCATTCGCTTTTCATTCGTATGTAAAGTTTTCTTTACCCTTCCTTCATTCTTTGTCTTTTCGCAGCTCTATTCTTACGTTTGTTATCGTCTTTTGTCTCTATTCTACATGATTATTTTGATAGTTTAAACCCAATTCTCCCTACTTATACGTATATTTGACCTATATGTCTTATTCTGTCGCATGACTAAATCGAAATTTGTAAGTCGAAAATTCTCGGATGGATACAGAATAGACTTTAAAAGTCAGTAAAGTTACAAATTTGATATTTAACTATTTATACTAGCCCCACAGCACTACAATTTTGCAAAGAACCCTTGACAAACTGACGGCACCTACTTTCCTGTACTGTTCCTATGGAGTAGTCTTCTGTAGGCAAAGCCACTTTACACCGGCAGATGATCAACAATGTGAAGCAGACTTATTTACGCACTATTCAAAGCGAAACTACAAACACATGGTCAAAACAAAAACAAGTAAACAAGACGTAATGACGAGAGATAAGTGAATGCTCTCCAGAATTAGGACGGGGGACTTTTCTACTTTGAATGGTCTATCTATTTACCCTCAACACCTCTTTCAAGGAAGGGAATCCTATTTAAATGAGCTGGCTATTATTCAACACTCAAATATCTTTGTCGTATAGAATTGCGAGACTAATATTTCTACTCCAGTACCAATATATAGACAACCTATTTAAACCTCAAAAAAATTCTAGTTAATATACAATCTCCATAAACGTAGTTTATCTAAAACAAGAAATGATACCTTTAAGAATTTCTCAGAAATTCAGGTAAACCTACCAGATCACCTTTGTTGCCTACAGTCCTGTTATCTGATAAAATAGGTAATAAAGTTACTTCAGAACCAATTTATCTTTAACATTTTGAGGCACTTTACTGAGGTAGTAATGCTGATCAATCATCGTGGCTAGGACACCTCCCCAATTTTTGACTTCAACATCCCTGTAGTACTGGATCCAATTACCATGCATGTCTGTTACATCTCCTCCCATGGCGCGTAAGACGGCTTCCGGGGCACAGGAGTCCCACTTTTTGGTTCCTGGACTCGCATAGACATACGCATCTGCTTTACCTTCAATTACCTACCAAAGAGAGGAGTGAACTAAGTAAACACAGGTCGAAATGACAAGCGATAAAAACTTTTCGACGTTAATTTAGCTGACTGTGGTAGCGATTCCTTTATATGCTAGGGCTTAGACGTTCTAATTTGAAAGGAAGCACAAGCAACGGCTCGTACAAGTGATAATAACCCGTCCAATTTCTGTTATCTCCCTAATCAGATCTCCCACGTCCGTACCATCCGTTCGTTTTCCGTGCCTTTTACTACCTGATCTCGACAATCTTTCTTTCTCTTCATATTCTCTACTGTCTTTGCTCTGATATCAGACCACCCTGCTTTACCAGTTGACTTTT
>JANTCA010074042.1:0-15220 GCA_024741275.1 Chironex yamaguchii
TAAATTTTATTTGTTACGGTTTTATTTAAATTTATAGTGGTACCGTGATAATTAAAAGTATAGTGGTACCGTGTTAATTAAAAGTATTGTGGTACCGTGGTAATTGAAAGTATAGTGGTACCGTGATAATTAAAAGTATAGTGATACCGTGATAATTAAAAGTATAGTGGTAACGTAATAATTAAAAGTATAGTGGTACCGTGATAAAGGTATGGTGGTACCGTGGTAATTGAAATTATAGTGGTACGGTGGTAATTAAATGTATAGTGGTACCGTGGTAATTAAAAGTATAGTGATACCGTGATGATTAAAAGTATAGTGGTACCGTGATAACTAAAAGTATAGTGGTACCGTGATAACTAAAAGTATAGTGGTACCGTGATAACTAAAAATATAGTGGTACCGTGATAATTAAAAGTATAGTGGTACCGTGATAATTAACAGTATAGTCGTACCGTGATAATTGAAGATCAAGTGTAGTTTGGAACCTGCTGATATTTTTGGGATGAGCGGCCGATATTTTATCGGAAAACTTACGTTTGCTCAAAATTAAATCCCCCTCCCCTTGTTTGTTTTTGTTCGTTTTTTGGTACGCCCACCCCTAGTGAGCGTACGTAATTTTTGAATTTACCTCTTGTAGAAGAGATGATCAATTTGTCACAACCTGATATTAATTTGTTGGCCTGTCCTCTTTGTATGCTGACATTGCACTGCTTTAGCCCGAATTATAATCATGTTGAAGAACATGCTGGCACCCAGCCCCCCTGACACGTGTTTGGTTAGTTCATAACAACTTACTTTAAACAACCAAGAAGGTAACGAGAACTTAGGGTTGTTCCGTCATATTCTTTTCCAGTGAACAATGTATGTGGAGAAAAAACCCTAAACATTTTGTAACAATCTCTGGACGATTTTCCTACTGACAGCATCGGTGTAGTGTTGGTGTTGCTTGCATTCTCTACTCGTTGTTTTTTGTAATAATTTTCTTAATTTTTTTATGGTAGCAATGTAGTTCAACACTCGCGGATCTGATGATTGATCGTTATTACCCTTTCTTGTGGCTTACCGTAGCCCGAAGGAAAATAGTTTGTCTCAAAGCAATATTAAGTATCACCGTCTAGATTGAAAACGGATTTGCCATATTTGCTGTGGTATTTGATTTGTTACGAAAGTTCATATGGACAGGTACTTGGGAAATTCAAGATGTTTCGCAGATTCCATTGCCTGGAGTATATCATATTCAAGTTTCAAATTGTGATGGCTTTGAACATTAAAAGCTGCGTGAAAATCGGGCGTGGTGGACAAGAATGGGTCATCATCATTCAAAATAACTTGAAAATAGTTGATCAATTTCTAGGCGGGTGCTGTAAAAATAGGTAAAAAGCTCGTCGGTGGTTGATTTTGACTATTGTAGAATTGCAATTTTGAAACACTGCTTTTGAGAACGTGCAGTGCCAAAGCACGCGTAAAACATAGTTAATCAAAAGACTATGATTAACTATGCGTTAATCGTTCCTCAAGTCGGCTTTGTAAGACACTGTAAGCTGGAAAGATTAACACATGCTAATATTGACGGATCAACTTCGAGAAAGAAGTATTGCCCAATAAGAAAGAGACATTCCAAGTGTCTTACCTTGCAACGTTTCAACTCTGGGGAGGGCATTTGGGGGCTGTTGGGGAGTCTCGACCCCTCTGATTCTTTTTTTAAGACGACGAAGACGTACAACGAAAACTATCAGACAATCCTTTACAGTTTTGCTCCATACAAATTTCCTCTTGAATTATTTCATCTAACTTCATTCAAACAACATACAAGACTGAATTATTTTACACATACAAGGAGTTTTATGTTCGCGGTTTTCATGCAGAAATTGCTCATGACTCGAGCTTCTTATCATGCTGCTTTGCTTAGGCAATTTTTAATGCGTAAAATTTGACAACGCGTTGATTCTTAACATCTGTTTTTCTTAATCACTTTAGTACTCGTGTATCGTTACTCATGGCGTAATGGATTTCCCAACAGGAGCTATTTCGTTATCCAGTGTATCTAATCCAATCGTAAGCCAGGCAGTTGAACCATGCGTCCATTGATATGAGACCAAACCGCAAATAAAATTTTTTTAAGTGGGTGTGCGTTCAAGGGGCAGAGTTTTCACCACAACTGACTGATTTCTGGGAAATAGATGTTATTGCCGTCGTTCCTGCATTTGCTTGAAGTTGGCGCATCACACCCCGTGTATATCAAAGAAGCGAGATTAAGAAATGTACATTTCGCGAAAAAGTTATAGTCCTCGTAGGTAGCCAGTTTCCTTCGAAACTTAACTTTACGCCTTTTCGATTAGCGTAAAGTTACATTTGGTTTATTCTGACTGACCCAGATAATAGGAAAATACACAGTAAGATCAGTGTGTGTTAGGGTGTGCGAGGTCAAAAGAAAGTTCCCTACCCCTCTCCCTACTTTCTTCTTGGTACATACAACACTGACACGACCAATTCTGTATTATACAAGAATAGCACTTGTTTATGCCATACGGTGTCTTTCGTGCATCTTCCATAGAAAGCGTGTTAAAACAAAGCTAAGCAGTTCTACGGCTGGGAGACCGAATTCACACCTACGATATGCTTCTTTACCAAGTGGCTTCCTACAGAAAACGCTTTTGCAAACCACACGCTTACCACAGGCACTGACTGTTTAGGAAAATACTTTACTTGGAAAGCTACTTGAGTTCCTCAAAGATGAAACTGCGTATCGATTTAAGCTTCTGGGAACAAGCAAGTACTAGTGTTAAACAGCTAGACTGATCATCA
The DNA here is from genome assembly GCA_024741275.1 of Chironex yamaguchii. Taxonomy (NCBI): domain Eukaryota; kingdom Metazoa; phylum Cnidaria; class Cubozoa; order Chirodropida; family Chirodropidae; genus Chironex; species Chironex yamaguchii. The sequence goes on from JANTCA010074042.1 coordinate 2,809, forward strand.
CAGAAACTACCTTTAGGAGCACCTTGTATATAATTCTTGAGATACGAGGAAAACCTTAAAAGCTTGCTTGATCCAAACCAGCCATTCATTGTGATGTACGTGTGGGCCATGTTTTTACTTCGAAAGGGGACAAGTTTAGACGGTTGTAGGGCTTACCACGGTTCTAGCTCGATGCACATTAGTGAAGCAATACTCAGTATAAGAACAACACTAAACGTGTTCAGTAAATTCAGATTCATTTAATGGGGACAAACGACCCGTACAGCAGGGAATGTGTAACTTAAATGGGTATTTCATAGCATGGGTCAACTTAAATCTAGGATCTTCAGAGCCGTATAAACTGATTTGCTGGAGAGTTTCTGTAAAGTACATCCAAAGAAGAGAGGACATATTTATATCTACTTTTAAATCAATTTGCCCAAAACATTATGTAAATTGCTCTATTCACTGTCATGGTATTCTCTTATATTTTTGATGCCCTGGACATAAGTACACAATCTATGTCCATCATCTTTACCCGAAATGCGGAATAAAACAATCCCAATCAATTGGGAGTAGGAGGATATTCGCAAGAACTGACCGACCATTACCAACCACAGAACAATAATGCACGCAGATGTGCCACTCACGGCGGTTTGTTTTCAAATTTTGCGAAACAAAAACCTTTTATTAGAATAAAGCCTTTTTAACTTCACTAAGTAATACCTTAAACTGGGGCTGTCAAAAATTGGTGACCCTCCAAAATCTTACAATGGCTACTGAATCGGATAATTAGATACGATGCTAAATATACATCTGCACTCCCAATGCCGCAAATTGCAATCAAAACAAATCAACATTTGCACAAGATCCACCAGACTCGGTCTTCGCGTTCTATGAAGTTTGGAACTGGGTAAGGAAACCTATGATATCGTCAGCAGAGGACATCATCATGACAGAACTTCCTCCGGCCACCTCAGACAGAAAAAGGTCCTCATTTCGACAAGGAAGCCTAAACATTCGTAGGAGCTACAAACTTTCACTTTATTTCTTTCGTTACAATAAAAAACGGAGAACTTCAGTATGCATCAGTAATCGTCTATTACAATGTTTTTATCATGATAAGCAAAGTAACAACATATAGTTCTGAAAAATAGAACGACCTATCTGTAATTTCTATATTATTCTCTTAAGCTAGAAAACGTCTTTTCCGTGGCGAAAATACCAGCTACGGTATAAACATTCGCTGTCCGCTTCTGTCGTACGTCAACAACTTTTGCACCATGGAAAAATGATAACACTGCATGACTAAGTACTACAATCTTAATAATGATGTAAAATCTAACTGCGACTACTAAAACAGCCCAAATGGGCAGGACAGTCGTTTATGCAAGAGATACGAAAACCTATGGCCAGATTCTATGAGAAGCAGCATGACATTGAAAAGTTGGCTGAAGAACCAATTCAGCGCTGCTAACTTTCCAGCAATATCAGATTCTCACAAAACACATAAGCCCTCAGGTTAAACTCTTCTTCTTTTAGAATGATCTACCGCTTCCCATGAATTTAGACTTCAATAGAATCTATTAAATAACATTTGTCAAATATGACAGGACCTTTTCGCTTTTTATTTCAATTATGCAGTGTCTAATGAAACGACCTTGAATTTGCAAAATGGGAACCACGATCTTCCTCGGGCAACATCTGCAGTGCGTCAACACTTCCCAGGTGGCGGGGAGGGAAACTTGTCAATTGATTATCTAACGGATGAAGTAGCGACTCCTACTTGGTGCTCTCTTCTTCGTTCTCGCGCCATTGCACTTTGCCATTTTCTGCCATGACCACTCGCCCACTGGCAATTAGTTCCATGGCAATGGGGTACGCTTTATGCTCCGCTTCCTTCACGCGATTTTGTAATTCCTCCTCTGTATCAGCTGGATACACTGGAACAGTTTCCTGCACGATAATACCTCCAGCATCCACCTCTTCCTACGAATACCAAAGTAAACATCCGAACTTTAGGGAAATCTGCTCTTTTACAGATAGTCAGAGTACTACGCAGAAATAACGGTGGGCTCTGTTCCTTTGTCTTGGGACTACGACAATAATATAAACCGCAGTTAGTAAGCGAAAGGGCAATTAACGAAAAAGGAAAGGAGGAAGGGGAGGAAGCCAGGAAGGAAAAAGGGAAGGCAGGAAGTAACTAAGCATGTACGTCAGTCAGTTAGTCAGTCGGTGAGGGAGATAGTCAGTCAGTATTCGTGTTTGTTAGCTGGATCACCAGCAAATAATGATTATAGGAACGTACTTACCTCCACAAAGTGAACAGTACAGCCACTAACCCTCACTCCAGCTTCAAGGACTTGTCGGTGAGCATGCATTCCTTTAAATGACGGGAGCAGAGATGGATGAATATTGATCAATTTACCGCGCCATTGCCTTACGAAATCTCCTGTAAGAATTCTCATAAATCCAGCCAAACAAACCAACTCCACATCATGTTGTCTTAAGGCTGCATCAACTGCCATGTCGAATTCCAGCCTCGATTTGAAGCTTTTGTGGTTTATGACCTAACGAGCATGAAGGAAATGAAAATTTTGAGCCGTGCGTATAACAGATCGGCAAAAAGCTAAAAATATGAGGAACGAAATTTTCAAATAACCAACACAAATACATATTGTATAGCTGGCTTGCTGGTGAACTAGCTGACCAACTGACTGACCGAATTGATTGATTGATTGATTGATTGATTGACTGACTGACTGACTGGCTACATGCATGAGTGGGTGGGCATTTATAATAACCATGTTTTAAATAACATGATAACGTTCTCAATATTTCATTTTAAGTCAATGCACTGATTTGTCTTTAAACACAATTCTTGACATACACTTTGCAGTTAAAGTCTCTACTTACTTTGGTCGGAATTTCCGCCTTTTGTGCCCTGTCTAAACCCTTCACTCCATCTACGTTTGAAATAACAAGTACAATATCCGCATTGCTATTGTCCTTGATACTTCTGTCAATTAACGCTTGTAGGTTCGTACCGGATCCTGATATTAGAACACCTACTTTCAAACGTGGCCTATCTCCATTAGAAAAAAGTTTAAGTCTCTTTGCTTGTCTGCCAAGACTGATCGTACTGAAAATGCAATGACCTGCCTCCTGCAAGGCGACGTTCAAATTCTCTACCACTACGGGGGGTCGTGAAGAATCTAAGCTGACAACATCACCAACTTTCCAAACCTTCTCTCCATTCTGCTGCAAGATGTTGGTTATTTCACCGACAAGGCTACTGTCGACAATAAGGACGGCTCCAATACCACAATTAAATGTCTTTAACATCTCATCCTCAGTAATATTGCCAAGTTGCTGTAACCAAGCGAATACAGGTTGAATGTCCCATGATTGCGCGTTCATAACAACCCCGGTATTTTCAGGAAGAATTCTTGGGATGTTATCAATGAGACCTCCACCTTGAAAAATATCACAAAAATGTGTCGTTTAAGCATTTAGTGTTTAAAAATACGAAGCAATGCAAGTAATAATTAGCATTTACAACGCTTATAGTTTAAATATACAAAAGTCATCGCACAACAAACCTTTTCGAGATTGAACATAAAACTGTCAAAGTAAAAGAGAACTATTGTTAGAGCTTCAATGCATCATGATAGCCCGTACGAGTCAGGCTTGAATTTGACTAATGGTTACTTTCTTAATTACTTAAATAGATGGCAGAAAAAGCTTGATTAAGCACGTCTAAGCTTCTTGATGACTGATCATTACCAGTAATGTGGGCAAAAGCCTTCACTTTGGAGTCCTTCATGAGTCCCAGGACAGATTTAACGTAAATTTTTGTTGGAAGGAGCAACTCCTCCGCCAGAGAACGACTGCTGTCAGTCTTGAAAGGGCATTGATCGTGATAATTTATACCAAATTCGTCAATGATCTTTCTCACCAAACTGAAACCATTGCTGTGGATGCCGGACGACGCAAGTCCTAACACTGCGTCTCCAGGCTTACATCTTTCGTTTCCAGGAAGGACACGGTTGCGTTCCACAGCTCCAACCGCAAAGCCAGCCAAGTCATAGACACCGTCTGCATAGATTCCTGGCATTTCCGCAGTTTCACCTACAATGAAAAAATGTGGTTAAAATGACAAGTAATATGAATCTATAAATAAATATAATACTATTTCAATGCCGGGAAAAACGAACTTCCATTCCACCAACAATTGCCATATTTTGGGATCTCGGCGTAGTTACATCTACTTTTGTCACTCGAGAAATCAGCAGATTCCATTTCAATACAAAACACATTAAAAGTCGTATTATTAAGCGCAGTTTAGCTGAGGTGTAAGTCAATAACTCGAAAAGCAATTAGAAAAACAGCATTACCACTGAATCACTTCATACTAAAAGAAACTAGAATTTGCAAGAACTAAGTGCCACTTCTGTTCTACGTCATATTTAATGCGGACATGTTTAGGGTATGTGAAAGGCTATTATTGTATTGATTTGGTAGTTACTAAAAACGTTTACTTTCCCGGGTACGACTAATCTCATTGTAACTCCAGCTTAACAAGGACGCTCGAACGCATTCCGACTGCTAAACACTGTCAATTCAGACCAAGAAATACAAGAATTGTGGAGGTCTATTTAAAAGTGGATTTTAATATAACCGGATTTGTTGTAAATGCTCAAGATGTTCTTTATTAGTCATCAAATACATGGATAAAATTAAGTACGTCCCATCCCCTTTTGTCTGTAAATTGATAATGTGATTTAAGAAAAAGCAAATAAAGTTTTCATGTTTGCATATTGTACACTGCATTAAAGTATTTGCATAATGTTCGTGATTAACAGCACAAAAAACCCAAGGTCTTTTAGCAATTGGACTTGCAGGCTTTTAAACAAGAACATAGTCTAGTTGTTGACGTTGTCAGCAACTCCTTCAAAGATAACCTTCTTGAGGATGAGTATATTAATATAACAGATGTCATTTAGGTATATCAGTACCAGATCAATTTCTTGTGCTGCATTAATTCTCGGGTTAACGACAGATTAAAAAAGGCAACACTCAAACACAAGTGACAACCGAAGAACGAAAAGATAAAGTAAACTATCCCAAGACATTACTGTACGTATATCAAATATAACTAGAAGCAGTCCAAGAACGTAAATCTCCGACAAGCCAGTATTGATATTCCAACAACAGAGGGTTTTCTCCACGATGATTTCCCTGCTGGTCACTTTCATGAAGATATCATTATATATAAGATATCAAATACGGTAACTCGGTTATCCCTCACTAGCACTATGAAGGTTTCATTACCGAAAAATTGATCCAGAAACCAGGATTGTATTCAGATCATCTCCCAAAAGTAATCATTTGTTCCTTTTCCCGGGTTGGACACTTCCTGAAAATTTCCTGAAAATCCTTTCTTACGTTTTTGATTCATCTTGCTAACGAACAGACAGACAGACAAACCCTGACAAAAACATAACCTCCTGACAGAGGTAATCAGGAAATATTTGGTTCATGTCTAGGTTGACACAGTCAACTTTCCAGTTTAATTCTCGTAAAATTTAAGTGAACCAGAAAATATGGTTGAGAATTCGAAAAAAAATTATCCTAGACGACACATAGCCCTTTACCACGGCACTTTGATTCGAGAACATAAGGCTCCTTCCTTGTTAAAATCCTCTCTCGGCAATAGCTCCATGTTCAGTAAAATGAAGATACGTTCCTTACCTCCAATAAGAGCACAACTTGCTACTGCACACCCTTGGGCGATGCCAGTGATCACTTGTTTGGCTACCACGTCGTCAAGTTTCCCACATGCAAAATAGTCCAGAAAGAATAATGGCTCGGCGCCTGATGCCAAAATATCGTTCACGCACATCGCAACTAAATCGATTCCAATGGATGAGTGCATGTTACACGACTGGGCAACCTAGACAAAGACATTGCGTAAAAATTTAAGAAAAACTGTGGTCATTACCACGTCAATTTAGTGCCCAGCCGATATCATTTGGGGGTAAGATTGGAAGAGGGAAACGTTCAGCGTTAGAGGTTAAAACGTGCCCTCTCATTGCAAACGTTTGAGTCTAGCCAAAACATGTAGTGGTAAAAAATAAACTTGGACGTTCATGCATACTCCATAGCGGTGCAAACTTACGACATAAACATGCTCTTAAAAATTCTGTCCAGTATTCCACCCTCTTCTCTAGACATTATCAATTAAAACTTTGTAGGAAACGCAAGCTCCCCAACCAAAGAAAGTGTTATTCGTAGCATATAGTCTGTTTACTGCAACAAATGTGCAGAATATAAAATGTACAAATAGGATGAGATTTCGTCTTACTCTAATAAAAAATACATCAGTCTTTTGGGCAGAAATCGAGGAAGTTTTGGGGATAAATAAAGCATGAGTTTGTTAGTGAGAGATGAAATGGTGGAAATTACCACCCTTATTTTGATTCCATTTGAACCTCGTCAAACGATGGCTATTTCCCGAATCATCATAAATCAATAACAACCTGACTTGCAAGTCTAAAGTAACAAACTAATACACTAGTAAGAAATCACTGTTATTTAACTATCAATCATCATTGCAAAGCAATATAGACTTTAATAACTGTTTCCGTCAACAAGAATACTGATTCTGCTGTATTAAAGAGGGATAAGTTGTACGAAGAATGACATGCTTAAGACAATGACCTTGGTCATTCCAGGCAATGTGACCACGCCTTGCAAGTCTCTAAAACAGTAATTTCATTCCCGTGGGCACTCTCATCACATATTACAATACGTCCGGAGGTCTACGATTTTTGGATCCTAAATCCAAATAACAAAGACAGCCACGCAAGCTATATGACCCTCTATGCTGTGTATATCCACTGGTAACGTCTCACCACCTGACCTCAACGTGTTGCAGTAGTGTAATAGGGTCGTACCAAGGATATGTCGTCTGAAAACTTGTGTCCCTGTCAGATCCAAGCAAGGCGGACATGAGTTGGTAAAGGCAATGCGTTTCACAATGTTTCTTTCAGGTTGGTACAGATCTGACTTCTTTAGATCCTACATCCCTACGACGGCAACTCAAGCTATATGACCCTCCATGCTGTGTATATCCAATGCCAAACGAGCCAGTGAGGTGTACACTTAAGTTGGAAGCGTGAGCTAAATCCGATTAAATTTACCCAATAATTCAAGTGATCGAGCCCTACAGTTAACATGTGAATGTCAGTATAGGCTACGTCAAGTGTAGAAATGCAGACTTACAGAGACGCAAGATTCTGTTTGTTAACTAAAAGCACGAACAATCAGATTAGGAAAAAGTGGGAATTGGTTTAATCTGTACACAAACTCCAGAACGGCAGTTTGCTAAATATAACTGTGAATACGCTCAAGTGAAAAACGTTAACCAACACAAAGTCCTGTTAGTAACGTTAAAGCCCGAAAGTATTGACTTCCAAAAGGTATGTGTCCTCTCAATACTTACTTCCAACAAACCTCTACTTTTACAGATACTGATACAGCTAAAATTTCGCCCAGCCTCAATAATCAGTAAAGTGTCCGTCACTGAGCTTATGTATCAGGTTCGCACCGGATGAAATACCTTTATACCATCACAATTACTAACAATCAACTCCTAATAACTGACACAAATCTATTTCTAGAATAACGTTTGACGTCTTGCATTATGCGACTCGCTTCCAAATTGACGGCTTCCTCTGGGTTGCTAATATTCATAATACAAAGTGTCTTCAAAATAAAGACAATCTCATTCCTCGAGCGTACAAGTAATCTTCAAAAAATGCAAGTAAATGATTAGCAAAATTGTACTGCCGTGGGGGTAGTATATAACTATAAGATAAAACAAATTTGTAACTTTACTGCTCATTTGAAGACGATAACGATTCATCTGCGAATTCTCGATCTATGAGGCCTTAGTCATTCACCAGAATGAGAACTATAAGCAACATAGGTGACGGATATAAAGAGAGGAGGACTGAGACCAAGGGAGCACGGGAGAAAACAATTAGAAGAGAGACAAAGGACAACACAAAGGCAAGAATAGACTTACAAAAAGACACAGAAAGAAGGAAGAACTAGAGCAAAGAAAATATGCTTGTGGATAAAAAAAGTTAATGGATGTTAAAGTCTAAGTTTAGTCCGTGAGGGTAAACGGTCCCTCAATGTGGATTAAAGGCGTTTCTCAGTAGTGAATCTATGGTCGTAGTCTCTAGTGTTATGATGAACGACAGTGCACCCAAGGCCGGTTGCGATATAGTCGTTGGTCGAAAATGCGCTCTGCCCTAAGAGCAGCCCGGCTACATGGATTGGTTCTTTTCCATCGTAAATAAACGGTCCTGAAACCTGAAACACATCTTGCTTAGAACTTAACAAACGTGCCCAAACTCTTGGTCCATTTCATTCCTTGTATCTATATAATCAGGTTGAACGTACAGCTGTACCAAATAATCTATATTTGAAACAAATTTAAATAGATACAAGTACACGAACATTAGCGGCTCAATGAGAGGAACCTCCACGTGGTGAGCCGTGGATCATGCTGTTTTCAGCATGAACGAATCCTCTCAACCCACAGGGTACCGTGTTCTTAATTTCTTAAGTGATTTGCCGGAGGGGTCTAATGACTTCGTTTGTTGCGTGAGCCCTCAACTAGAAATTTGAGACTCGGTGGCGTTCACTAGGTCGTCCGTATGTACGACCTAGACGCTTAGCCGCACGGCTTGCCTGTACAATACATACATACATACATACATACATACATACATACATACATACATACATACATACATACATACACGAACATTCAGTGTTAATCTGAATGAACTTACTTTCAGTTTTGTTCCAACGCCATCGGTACCGCTGACTAAAATCGGGTCTTGAAACCTGCAGGCTGCCAGATCAAACATACCACCAAATCCACCAAGATCGGGTTCACATCCTTTCCTGGCTGTGGCTTTGGCCAGTGGTTTAATGGCTTCAACAAGCGCCATTCCACCAGCAATATCAACACCAGAGGAAAGATAGCTGAATGATCTATGAAACCTAAGGAAAGAAACAAAAATACGTAAATCAATAAAAAAAGATAAGCGATAAGATATCAAAGTTTGTGCCTGTAATTTAGAAAGTATTACATACACTAGACATAACTGTTCCCCGGTAAAATAGAAATAAAAACTAGTCAAATTACGGGCCTCAAGAGCGTCAACAATATCTCAAAATTTGGTCGCACGGTCTGTTAAGAGTTCCCTTCCCTAACTGCGTACGAGATGTGAAAAATACACTGTAGATAAAGGATTGAAAATACCGTAGTCTTCCTAAACTTATTACAAGATCTTGGAATTACTATTTGTTTATAACCAGCTAAATATTCTATACGAGATAACATCAGGGGAATTCAGATTTAGCAGGGTAATGTTTACTTTTAACACCGCTCCTAAAAGATTTCCCAGACTCTCTTTGAATTGTGTAGGTAGACAGGTGGTTTTTTTTACTTTCACAATATTCTGTTTTTTCCATTTTCGTGTTGTCTTTCCTCTTTATTGTTTCTGATTGACTGGTTTTGATGTTTCTTATATCTATACTTACCTTTGTAACATTACGTACTCTCCAGTGTCATGCAAAAAGAAAGCTTCTACGTACGTACTTAGCGCAATGTCGTAAATGTAGAAGCCGATTTTCAAGTTTTGTACCATAAAAGACTTTAATTGGATATCATTATTATGTACTCGATAAAAACCCGTAATTTGTTTTATAATACTTCTTGCTAGGAACTCCATCGTTTGAGAGCCCTACGACAACTAGCAATTTGTGCCATTTTTACTCTACCAAAGTCTTCTTACATACTAGCCCTCCAACAATGGAACCTCGATATAGTGCACACCCTTCATAGCATAAAACCAAGGTAAAATGCTCACAAGAACACCTATTTATTGCGGACAGTTTATAGAGGACACCTCATTATAACGGACACCCTGTGGGCCTCAAAGGAGCTTTGGAAAAGTATTTTGCGTAGCAATCACTCAATTATAAATAGGCAGACCATAACGGATGGTTCAAGGTCATCGCGTCTCAAGGCCTTAAGTTCAATTATAATTAAAAAAAGATAGTCTTGTTTCATACTTTACCATTGCAAAATAGTAAGGACCTTATTTCAAACATCCTTTAACTGTTTCGGAATGTTACTTGTTTATTTTCTCATTGGGTTCTGATAAAATCTGACCGATCTGTGCGCACCCAGGAGCAAGCATGTAAAAAGTTACTTCTAATTCTGACTTTGATATCGAGGACTGTGGAAGCGTGACAAAAGGATGAGGACATCTCTGAAGACTTTGGGGGAATTGCTGTGACTCACTCAGCCAAGAATTTCGCCTACAAATGTTTCTAAGGATTATCATACTACTTACACTAGCTGAAAACATTCTCCAAAAAAGGTAAACTTCTGTTATATATAAAACAAATCTAGCAGACCGTTATCAACACACAAAGAACAAAAGATAAAACATGAAAGCGTAAAGACATGTAAATCACTTGCCCAGTTAAGCGTGTTGCTATATCTCTCCTGTAAACCATGTCATCAAAGTGGAGTTTGGCCACTGCAGCATAAGAAGTTGCTCTTGCTTCTTCAGTTGTGCTACCGATGCCAGTTACAGCAAGCACACGACCCCCTGAAGTAACCACTTTTCCGCAGGCGTCGTATGTGGTTCCCGCTTGAAAGACTTTCAGGTTTGGTTCTCCCTAGGGATAGGTTAAATTGCATGCTTATTTTTAAACTAAAATGGCAAACCCACAAATGAAACAATTGATTACAAAGCTGCATATCTTAATAACAAGCAGAAATAGTGGATATTCCCATTCCAAGTCCGGTCGCTTCACGCTTTTACTCGGCCATATGTTTCGGACAAACGTAACTTCTACAAAAATAAATGATGCGAAGCTGAAGCTGCCGTGTTTGAATCATCATTTGCTCCACACAACAACTGCCCTTTTATACTTATGTATTTGTAATTGCTGTCCAAATAAACAACAAAATGATGTCTAACTTTCAGTAACATGTGTCATGATGGAAATAACGTCTTCCCCTATCGTAATATTTCTAGCCATCCAAAGTCAGCTTTATTATAATATGTAACTTTGATGAACATGACGACAAAGAGAACGTCTTCCGATCAACTGAAATCATAATTAATACACCACAAGGCCCAGACGTCTTCGCAATTGATATAAACGTTGCATGGTAGTGTGCGTGTGTGTTCCCTCCTTCCCACTAACCGAATCGCAGGAACAGTAGCAGAGTGACAGAATTCTGCTATGAATTCACTTTTCAAGTCAATTTACAAGTTGTCATTTCATTTTGAAATTCTTAAACTTCTGTACCATTCAGTTGGACGACATTGCTTTCATCCTTGCCTCTCTAGTTCTCCTGACATACATTTCAGACCAGTCACTAATCACATAATGAAAGCAGCTTACCACTTATTTGTTGTCAAAATGCGCCCTTCCAAGCATCTCATGTGAATGTTAACTACGCAATACTACCCACCCCATAAAATGCACGAGTCTGCGTATTAGGAATTAATAGCCTCACTCTGATAAGCTTTGATTGTATCTATAAATTAATAGAGCTTGATAAAAAATATTTTGAAAAACACTTCTCCACCGTTTCAATTTGCTAAAAGTTGCTTCCTTGGACATACCATCAATGTATCAAGTCCTGAAATTTCACAGCCTTTCTTGTAAGACCCTGGGTATCCGCCGCTTGCTACAATGACAGTTACAGCAGCAACATCTCCATTAAAAGACGGTAGACAAGAGGAAAGGTTACCACGAGCACATGCAGTCATAGTTTTGTACAAATCACAATCCAATAACGGCAAGAGAACCTCTGTCTCTGTTGCAAGAAGAAATAAAAAGTTCACGGGAAGCTTAAAAATTGATACAAAATTTGAGGATTTAGCGTAAAAGCCCTGATGTCCAACCACGTGCCACAAGTCCTTGAAAATCATAACGGCCACAAGACAACTCACTCTGATAAGCTTTGATTGTATCTATAAATAGACAATGTCCTCTAACCTAACGCGACAAATTTAAACTTAAATCTATCTCGGGCAGTTGAAACAGTTAACTTGCTCCTAGTCTAAAGATAAAAACTTCATTGTAAACAACACCTGCGGCTACTGCTCCTAACGATAAATGCCAGCACTATCATTCTTCCTTATTAACTTACTCTATAGCTTCATGGTGAAGGAAATATGCCTCGCTTCATATCGTCTGTTTTCGCTACCACTCGACGCTAATTTTTGACTGACACGTCTGTGAAAATACTTTGTTAGCTAATTGTCTAATGTGAAATATGGACAGAATTTTTTTGCTGCTAACTCCTTACATTATACAA
>JANTCA010074053.1:0-36672 GCA_024741275.1 Chironex yamaguchii
TTGTATTTTCGCAAAGTTTTATGAACGTATGAGGTCTTTTCTTTTATCATGTTTTGCACCATGCTGCATTCCGTTTTATACTTGTTTGCTTTGTAGATTTTAAATGCGGATAGGTCTCGATTGCATATACATCCATATTTAGACTTTTGTTAAGTGTCACTCTCTCCTGCTGTCTAAATCAGCTATTTCAACTCAACACAATTACCTCGAACAATAATTTCAGTAATGAAATAATTTAACTTCGAGTCTTTTGTGCACATTATATATTTATGGTACACATTACACTCGTTTGATATTTTGAAGTTATTTATTTGCATTTTAAAAAAACTTTTATTGGGACATCAATCAGACCCTTGGTGCAACCGATCTAGAGTCGCAAAATCTATCCATAATTACACAATCAATCTAATCTAGTAGTGCAATCGACCTATAGTTGTGCAATCGATCGATAGTTGCGCAATCGATCGATGGCTGCGCAATCGAACTATAGTTGTGCAATCGATCGATGGTTGCGCAATCGAACTATAGTTGTGCAATCGATCGATGGTTGCGCAATGTACCGAGTGCTGTTATGTCGGCGGATCCATAAATGACACAAGGCGATCGACTTATAGCCAAATTCAGTGACAGCGCATGACATGTAGGTCATTTATATGCACACGAAGAGAGGAACTCGGTTCTTGAATTAGTTCTCTTTGGTCAGTCTAAGGTGGCCGGTTCTAGTGTGATTACCGATGACAGATCGGGGTGACATCGTGGTTGCCGTAGCCAAAATGGAATGCTACTAGTTTTTTTATGGTAACGTACGTTTCCTAGGTGAGCAGCCAAGGTCCCAAAAACTGAGCTCTTCTTTTACCTTCTTTGACAATCTCATATTCACAAATCAAGACAATCACAAGAACATATGCAACATATTCAAGAGCACACTTGGCAAGAAGATGGTATCAAAACATAAAAGAATAGTGTATTTTGTGATCGTGATTGAACTCAAATCCACTGTTGTGACTCGACTCGTGAAACAAAGGATATCAAGTGTCCTTTACAAACCCTTTGTGTTGGAATGGACCCCTGCTTGAATTTTGTTGGATGAGTCTGTAAGCTGCGAGTGCGATACCAATCGTCTTCACACCAATGCAGCTGTCGTGGTTATGCTCCACTCATGAGAAATGTATAACAAGGGCGGGAACTGTCATTTTACCAAACTTTTATGTTAGAATGGGACACCTGTTTTAGTGATGAGCTTTGAACCTGTAAGCACCGAGTTCGACAGCAATGGTCTCCACATCAATGTAACTGCTGTGGTCGTGCTCCACTTACAAGAAATTTATCACTATATATCAAAGACGTGAAGTGTCCTTCATCAAATCATTTTGCCAAAATTGTACATCGTCTCGGTTTTAATTCGGCCTGATTTTTGCTAAATCGGTTGCTGAAGGCTCCCTCTCTCAATGCAGCAAGATTTCGCTTAAGAAAAATACTGATAAATAACGTTCCTGCCGAAATGACACATAAGTTGTCTATGTATAGTGTTTTTAGTTATTTGTTTTGAGTTAGAAGCGTTGGCATAAACTAAAAACCTTCGGCAAAATGTGCCAAGTCTGAAATTATGGTCATTTACCATAAAAAGATTTTCGAGTAAGGTCACTCAGTTCACATGTCAGACAGGCTGCATTGAGATGGTAATATAGATAGTAAAATACCTAAGGATCGTAAAAAACTAGAGCGGACAGGTGCAAATAAATCCAAACAACGTGTTTTATCATGGCAAACTCAATTCCTAAAGGAAGCTGTCCCGCTATGCAACTATGGTACTCTTTACAAGTAGAGTATATTTTGTATGGTTTGTGGTGCTTTTTCACCTACGTACAGTCTTCCATTCCTTTCCTAACAAAGGGAGATTGTGAACAACCAGCAGACACTGTACATTACGTTGTATGTCCTTCTAATTTTGTAGGTTATGCAAAAACAAAGACGCAGTAATTATCGAAGAAAGTGTTTGCGTTTAACTATGTCCTTAGTGAATTTAATGCGAAAGGATGCGAAAATGGCAGAAATTGACATCATTTGGCCTCTGGTGTGTAGGAACAGTGTTATAACAAGTAGTATTGTTACACCGATGGTACCTTTAGTTCAAGCTATTCTGCTATTTCCTATTTCGACAAAGATAATTATATTTGTCATTAGAAAAATTCATTCCACATATTGTATCTTTTTCTGTGGAGGAATTGTGGATAAACTTAGCAAAGATAATAAAAGTTCCTTTTTGTGACATTCGCCTTTTATTACAAACAGAAGTCCTTGGCATCACGTGCCAAAACAAAATTATCTGTAACGGGGAAAATTAATTATTTTTATTAGTGTTTCTATTTAGTCGTTCATTAGCAGTTTGTATTATTTTGGCAGATACGCAAGGCATATACATAATTTCGGACATAAATTATCTTCAGAATGTTGGTAGCTTGTAGCAAAAATCACTTTTGCAAGTTGTCTACAAATTACTTAGGGCAATCCAAGAAGCAAAGCATTTTGTGCAGCAGGATATTAATGATGGAACAGCAGTTTTATTCCTTCTAGTGGAGATTGATGACATTTAAGTTTTAAGATATCACGATCATTCGATTGTTTATACTACTTCAGCAATTAATCACTTATATTCATCAAACTTGTCGAGGAAGTATTGAAATACCGCTAATGACATCAATATATTTAGCCATTATACATTTTCAATTTTTATTGGCGCTCAGTCTGAAGTAAGAACATGGATGATTGAGTAGATTATGTTGCATTGTGCGATGAAATTTGCCGTTGCAGCAGTGATGCGACAAACGTTAGTTAGAGTGACACTGGTAAGCTACAGAGCTAACGACAAATACGCATTAGGTACATTGAAAACAACGTGTAATGCCAGTCACAAAATTTGATAAATAAAAGCAAATCCTGTTTTCTAAAAGCTCCTGCTACACTGTCAAAGTTATCGGGACAAAAACCTGATTATAATCTATAAACCTCCTAGCTATCTGCGACCTCAAAAGTGTTGCTGATTTAGAATACAAGGATTTAAGAATAGAAGTTTAGGACTTCCTTGCCAGCTGGAAATCCAAAGTAGTGTGATGTTTTGTTTGAGCAAACATTGATCAAGGCAAACGGCACTGTTTTGGTCTTGGAGTGATCAAAGATGGAGAAAAGAAATATTAAACCCTCTGCAATGTCCATTCGAATTGGTTATATCTTTTTAAAAGAAAAATACTGAACTAAACCAAAGCATCAATAAAATACAAGCGTTTTATCAATAAGAGATTGTGGCACAAACAGAGGTCATTTGTTGTGAGGACAGAAAAGAAAATAAACAAATTTTTAAGGCATTCTCTATTCCACCCTTGACAAAATCCTTAAACCAGCTGCGGCCTATTCAGTTCAGATATCTCTAGGCTACTAAACAAGTTACATTTGCAAACATCCCGTCTCCCTCCTTAAATATATGTTTATCAAAGCTTCATTACAAAGAACGGTTTTTTAGCTCTAATTATTCTTGAGGTAACGGAATACACTATACATTTATCAAATATTTCGCGCTGTAGTATCGGGTTAAAAAGCGTAAGCTCGTACTGATCGGTTCGGATATGCACAAGGAACTACACTACGTTTGAGGGTGGGTCTCCTATTGCCTTTTTATGATGGTGGTGACATCTAGATCTTGCAACATCTTTGTCTTGTCCACTAGTCCAGGGTGGCTCTTAAAGACGTATGCGTACTAACGTACTCCCAAGAGGAGATAAATTCATTAAGGGCAACAAGCTGTTACCAAACAACGAACTACTTTTGTGTAACTTCACCTTTTTCTGCGATTAATGTATATTATCTCAAGAGAAAAATTACTTTGATATGCACTTGTCAAGAGAAGAGCATTACCACAATAGCTGCACTAAGTGGGAGCCGATTGGGCTAGAACTGCCAACTCTCAGACTCAAAAGTCAACAAGCCTCCATACCATAAATATTATGGTAATGCTCAACTGTATGTATGTGTATGTGTGTATATATATATCGTGTTACAGACACATACAAGCATTTAAGTATGCACAAGATATATCTATCTACCTGTCTGTCTATCTATCTATCGATCTATCTACCTGACTGAATGTCTATCTATTTGCCTATCATTCTCTCTTTCTATAACTAGATAAACATTTATGGCAATTTATTGTAGTTTTAAAAATGCTTCATTAGCAAACAAAAATAGGATAACAAATGTTCGAATCTTTAGTGCTTAAGTTTGCAACTTTTGGAGCTTTTGCTATTTTTAAGGAAAATATAATATATTGGACTTTGCTGTGTCATTTACGGCACTGGTAATTTGAAATTAAAGCAAAAGCAGGTTAGTAACTTATACTTTTGGTTAGGTATTCATTTATCCTTTAATTACGCAATTTACTTCCATAACAAATTATCAGATTGCTCGGTTTCAAAGTGGAATTTAATATCGTCTGATATTAAGAAGTGTACTTAGTCGAAGAGATCAACTGCATAAAAAGCACTAAAAATAATGTCGAACACGAAAGCCTTATTCCAACAAGCTCTACTGGTTCTGCCGAAACCTCTGGCTAACATAGGGTGGTGTTTGGAACATAGGGTGGTGTTTGGATCAATATGACTTGACGGCATATGCTCCATCTCTGTACGTGCCAACAAATTCTGATGTGCGCACTTTTTTTAAAACAGTCTGTATTTGAAAGCTGTTCATACAGAATACAGACTGTAAAAATGACTAAAAGTTGTCATGCAGAAGGAAAATTAAAATATAATTCACTCCACTACGCCAATGTGACCTATTGAGATATTTGCAGGTACATTTACAAGCAACATTAAGTAGTTTGACCTGACAGAACAGATGCCTGATAGAATTTGCAAATGTTAAATGAGAACAAAGAATCAAACTCAACTTACTTTCTTTTCTTTCGAAATTCTGTAGTTCATAACTAATAACTTAACGCAGTATATCTTTCCCACTGTCATTTGCTGACTTGAGAAAACTAAAAGGCAATGAAACAAATATTAAGTCAAAACTGGAAGCAATCCATCAACTCTCTTAGTGAAATGAAATGTAAAAATAAAGCGGACAGACTCCTGAATGCCACGAGTGGCAGGTGTTGCGTTGTGTTTGCGATAGAGGTCAGCCTCATTTCACATTGAACAAACAACGTCAGTATCACTCTTGAAATCCTTGGTTATACGCGACTTGGAGCAAATCATTTTAAAACTGAAAAAATTATTAACAAGATTTTGTCTCCACAAAAAAAGTTGCTGACCATGTGGTAAAGCCTTTCCCTAACATGATCACAGGGGAATTATTATTCATAATACCATTGCTTATAAGATTCTCATTTGCAACTGGTGTCTCGCGAAATCAGTAGAAAATGTGGCTCACCAAATAATATGGTGGTAATGAATATGAATAAAAACACATCTTAGAAAGTTTAAAAGTTGTCTGCTCAATATGAATGACAGAAAGGTTTACGGTTTTCTTGTAGTTAAGCAACGTCGTATTTGATAGAAACGAGTTTCAGAACAAGTTCAAAGATAAATTACTCAGAAGTCGAGAGACGCGCCATATCAAAGATTAATTCATTTTAAACTATCTTTTAAGCTTCTTATAGGAGTTTTTCAACAGCTTCTCAATAAAGACCATATGGTGAAATACCCGTATCTTTAATAACAGACCTCAATCACTGCATAGTGATACCCGAGACAACTATCAAAAGACGAAATGCCAGAAAAGACTTTCATTCAATTTTTCGATCCGAGGAAGTCCAAGAAATTTATTTTCTGTCGAAAAAAACGTTCAGTGACATAAAACTTTTCGCAAACGATAAATTACACTAACAAAATCAGCGTGGAGAAAACTTGTCTGCATGTGACAAGGCTTTTGACTGATATTTCCATTGGGGGGTTTTCTTTCGCTGTAAATGAATTTGTTTGTAAAGTATTTCGCTTTAAATTAATACTCCATATTGACGAGAAAGGGACATGTGTATATCAGAATAAAGTGTTTTGTTCCATAACGCATGATTCTAGTTTTATCATCTAATTATCAAAATTATATTCCTAGCAGTGACAAAGCAGTTATTTTCATTTAGCAATATAAAGTAAAGGTGAAAAATGTCTGAAATGCTTTAATAATAAATGTAATGATATTAACAAATATAGGACAACTAGTCAACAGTCAACGACGTTTGCGTCAGCAACGGGGGATTTGTAAACAATAGTTGTGAATATTATTACTAAGTATGTCTTTGTATCAATTGATGTGCGTTGTCTTTCATAATATTCAGAGACAAATTTATAAGTACAAAATTTTATTCTTTTTTTCTCAAATGATTGGGAGTAAACATTAGTCGCAGGATAATGTAAGTGTTTTGGAAATAGGAATGTTTTGTGGTTTCAAATTTAGAACAACATTTAAAGTCGAACTAAGGCAAAAAATATTTAGAAGACCTCTGAATTGACCAGCCCGGAACATAATTGCGGTCATCAGTTTCTATAAAATTTCATACAAAGATAAAGCAATCTAACTTCGTAATTAGGCTCACTTTGTTTCCTTGAATAAAAAGAATTTGATTAATCGAAGATGTAACTCAATTCATTTATGCATCTCACTGGTTTATTTTGTATTAAAGTCGAAAATTATGCCTGAGTTTTGCATTACACATGAAGCAACTGTTACTTAGTAGCAAATATAATATTTTGTCTTTGATTCTTTTTTTCGGGTTATCTGTTTTTTGCTCATTGCTGCCCTCGAAGCTACTTCTTAAACCAAGTCTAATATCATCAACTTCTCTGTAGTCATGATTTGTTGACAGTCTCCATTTTGAATATGCTTTCCTCTTTTACTTGTGCCATTAGATCTATTAATACCTTTTTTGTTTGTGTACTTGTCACCCTGTTATATGCAACATTTTGTTTTCTTATGTTTTGTGTTTCAATTAACACGGAGAACTGACAAACTTTTGGCTAATAACAATGCTTCATCCCTCATTCTCACACATTGAATAGAGAGATGCTCCTGCCTTATTAATTAAGATATGAATTTTGAATATGATATTTAATATTATGTTCTTTATCAAAGATATAGCGCATTATATAACGACGTCTAATAGTACAATTACTGTAGACCTGCAAACTAAAAGAGTTCGTTTATACAATAATTACATGTTTAACTTCATGAATAGAAAGCTGCCTTTAAAGGCCAAATTCTTTGTAGTATTAGCTTTTAAAATTTTATGTTGAAGACGATAGTTTTATGTGCTTTTTAAATTCTCGTCGGTTGTCATTAATATTTATTTATGTTTACTATATCAGCTACACAATGTTTTAAAAGAAGCAATCGATTTTGTTGAATTTGTTTTGAAATTTTTCTGACATCATTTGCATCGGAAGGCATTCAGGCTCCTCTTCTGCCATTCTTCTGTATATAATTAAGCAATTGCCAATTTAAATAAAACCTTAACTGCAACAGATGTCTTAACTTACCTCTAGGTTTGGGCAAAACTTTGTCCAGAGCTTTTTCTGTGACTTTTGGCCAGATTGTTTTAATTATTCTCCTCAACTCTAAATCATTATCAAACATGCTTCCCTTTGTTTTGATCTCAAAGGCTGTGCGAATCAATGCAAATAGTGTTGGATGAAACGAGACTGTCTGATCTCCATTAACTGGCATGTTCATTTTGATCAAACGCTAAAAGGACAATTACAATATTGCCATGCTGAATGTCTTATACACATGTTTTTCAAAATAGCCATATCTTATACATATGCTTATCTGATCTCCTTGTGTTATTAATGTGCGCGAAATTATTCATGATTGACAACAACGAATAAACATTATCAATATGTTTGTCAAAAACAAACAAACAAACAAATAAAACGCCCTGATAAACCCAAGTTAGGGATTGAAACAATGAAATTGTGATTTGCGCTTGAGACGGTTTTAGCGTCTGTTTGCACATTCTACATTGTACATTGTCAACGCTTTCTCTTCAAATTTCAACTTCATCTTGCTTTTTTATGGCCAATGGTACTTTATATAAGCGTTACTTACAGACTTTATTGTTGAGCTTACATTTTTGAAGTGTCCGCATTTACTCTGACTTTTACTACAGGTCGAAACGGAAGTCCAACCGGACATTTTGCAGAATGTCAGATCAAAGCAACTGTGTTTTGTAAGCCTTACCGCACATGTACTAGTTATTTCACTCTGAATTTTGTACATGGCTTAATTTGAATATAACCCCTTGTGTGAGGGAATTAGTTGAGGACTGATAAAAGTGCAACACTCTCATGCCAATTAATGCGTTTGTTGCTCACACTATCACTGGATTGCTTAAATCTTTTTCGTTAATTTGAAATCGTTATGAATACTCAAACTAGGTCCCTTGTTTACTTTGTGGAATCGCTCATGCTTCCATGATCAGGCAGATGTCCTAGAATTCATTGCATTTGCATCACAGTTTAGAAGCAAAGTCTCATGTTTACGACTTCCACTTTCAATTACATACTTTCTTTTGCTAATTAATAATTCTCAAAACAGTAAAACCAAAGTTAAGTGCTTTCTACAGACATTTTCTCCCAATCGCAATAAAGGATAGAAATAAGCTTACGGTCGATACTTTATCCCAATACAACTTGTCATCATCGAAAACCCGAAAGTGGTATAGTGGTAACTCGAAAATATTACGTTAGCTCATGTAATCTCTTGTGTCATTTTTTGCGTCCAGTTGGACCATCAGCTAACAAAAATAGAGGAAATGATGACTTCGTCTTCCCTCAGGAGGATGTAATATCTATAATTTTTGACATCGCGAAAGTTTTAATCTTAGAATTAGAAAATGTGGAATTAGTGCTAAAAATGTGTCTAAACCCAATATTTTCAATAGAGTTTACCAGGTAAACTACATCTTTTTGCTAACTATGATTACAATGGCAAGCATTACTGCAACACGCATTTTAATACAAAGCTCAAATTTTGTATTGGAATGCTAAGTATAGTGTGCTTAATCAGGCATAAATCTTTGGGTTTTAAGAAAAACCAAAGATTTTCCCATTGGGATTTAAGTTATTTCAAACGAAGCATCTGGTCCAACATTATCAAAATCGTTTTCGATCCAGCAAGTATTTCCCTCGCAACTGACAACAGTACCTCATCCGTTTTATTGATAAAGTGATTTAAAATCCTCAGGACTTTTCCTATTATATGATTTGTCCATACGTTCAGGATCTTGGAACACTTAACAAATTTTACTTTCTGTGTAGACATCATTTGGACTTCATAATGATTTAGGCTAATTCCTTTGAGTTCTGTGTTTCAATAATTTGCATACAAAAATAGACCAAATTAACATTGAACGTTTTACGAAATTAAACAACAGTTATCTATTTACAGGATTATAGCTTTAATATTTTGGACACAATTGTACACAAGAACTAGCTACTAAGTAGAATTTGATGTGTTACCTACTTTATATGCCACTGCTTTGGGACATTTTTTTCCAAATCCAACTGGTGGAGACATTGCACACATCATTTTGTACAACAGTTTATGATTTATTCTTCCACTGCAAGGAAAAAAGGAATATTAAATTGAATTAATAACCAATAGAGTAATTATACTGTTTCGATTTAAGTGGAATGCATGTCTGGATGAAATATTCGATTTTACTTGCAAAACATACGCCTGACTGAAAAACTTTTTGTTTAAGCGTATCATAAACCCAGTTTCTGTACATTACAGAATATCACTCTTAGATTTTAAACAAAGCCTTCATTTTCTTTTCATGCATAAAAATACAAGCTAGCTGTTTTCAGTTTAAAGGCATACTTCTATCTGCTTGCGATAACTGGCAATATATATCAAATGTCAAATTAGGCACTAGAGAAATCTTTATCGTTCATTGTGTAAAATGTTTACCAATAGTAATTTGTCTTGTGCATATATCTGAAGCATTGCTTTTCGTTACTTTGTATAAATAAGTGGTAAATGGGTTGGGACCAGACTATGAAACTAGTTTATTCTTTATTTGATAACATGTCAAGCTCATGATTAACCATATTTTCTATATTCAGATTGGCTAATTGTTGAGTTAGCACATTTGATGTTCAGTTGTGTTATTTGATTCTTTCTTACGAATATTTTCCTAACTCCACAACACTTTTCCTTTTTCCTGCTTTTTACAAACTACATTAGGTCAGTCATAACTAAACTAATAGATTATTATTTTGGTACGCTTTTTCAATCTATTTTCTTACTTCAAAAACTAGTTTTAAGAATTTTTTAAGGTGGGTTGACCCAAAATATTTTTAAATCTCACGTTATATAAATTTTCAAAATAGTTGACATGACCTAGTAAGTGCCGCAACTTTGGGTATTTTTAACTTTATCCAGATCATGATAGACAAAACAGCGAGATATGACTCTTTCATACCACAGGTCCATGTCTTTGCATTTACGGTCAAACGGAGTAAACACGGTGACTATCGACTCATAATTGTCGAGAGAGATCAACACAGGAGACACGTTTCTTTTCATTTTCGCATATCACTTGATCCGACAGTGTGGGCTTTTTGAGCTAAACCTTTAAGTGCAGATCAAAAATGTCTGAGAGATTAAATTAGAAACACCATATGTCATTATGATCGATATCCAAGGAAAGTACATCATTAATGATGCTGGTACGGATTGCAAAAAAACACTGTGTTCAATTACATTGATTTTCATGTTATCCATCATTTTCAAGATACAAAATCATACAGGTTAAAAATCCTTTGCATAGATCTTAGTACCAAGCGTGATTTTTTCAACAGAACATAGGATGTCACGTATTTTGACACGGAAGAATAAGTTAAAATTAAACTGTAGTGAGGTAACATGGCTAAAGTCTATAAAATATGGTGGTATTTATCTGCTTACAGTTTTAGGGAAAATATCTGGAGAAAAAAAGACTGAACAACGATGATATGGATAAAACGCATGATATTCACAAGGCTCTCTTAAAATCAGTAACTCGTTTCCTAGATTCGTCAATACCATTGTTGTAGTAGTACTCTGAAATAAAGCGACATTGTTACTACTTAACTACAGTTGTGATATCTTGAATTAAGGAAATTTATGCGAAATAACAAGATTTTGTGACACCGAATACAAGCGGAGCAAAAGGGTGGTTGCTACCACATTTTATGTAAGGCCAAGCACCATAGGTATTCTTCAGTAAACTCTGTAGCCTCTTCCTCAGCAGCATTAGCGTATACATCATTTAACTTGAAAACGAGGGAAACGTAGATGTTAGGCATCTGCCTGGGGTGTAGAAATCCTCACATTTGGTTAGAATCTAATCCTTGACCGAAAAGCTATTGCAACTTGAATTATCGGGCATAGCAAAATACATTTGATATTCTCTTTATATTTTGTATCGTGTTTACTTTGCAAGTCATTTTAGGGCAAATATGTCTTGCTTTGACATTCATTTTGTGGCACAATACCGGAAAAATTTGAGACATTCCCCTAAAAGCATACAAAGCTTTTTTTTGTCTGATCGTCTTCAAAGTATGAATCGTCAGAAAGGACAATATAGATAAATGGCAAACGATTATTCGACCGAAAAAGTCTCGAGGCCTCAAAAATGTCCTGTATACTTAAAACTGGGAATGTTGCTATCCGCTTAGAAACACAGATTATAAATAGCTGCAATGAAGCGTTACTCTGCTGTCAATCCCAGAATTGTCTTCACGACTAGGAACGTCTTGCTATCCATTTATAAGGATTGTGTATCTACCACATAAAAAAGGTTAGTAGTATATGAATGTCTATGCCGAAGTGAAACTCGGTATGCAGGTCGCACGTCTCAAAGATTGCGTGACAGGATCAAACAACAAGTTCCAGCCACTGTACGCCAAGCATCAATTCCTTCTAGAGAACAACCATCTCTCGTTTGTAAGGGAAAATGACTGCAAAAACAGGCGATTCTGTCATAGGCCAACATTTATTAGAAAATTCAGAATGCGCCAAAATGTATAAGGATGAGAATTTTCAGATTATTGGTACAACTAGATCGTCCTTTCATCTAAGTGTATTGCAGTCTGTCTACATTAAAACACGAAAATCGGTACTCTGTAGGCAGAAAGAGTTCGTTTTATCTCTTAGTTTTTTCCCTTTCTTGTTTTTGACTAGCTAGTTGTCATAAATGTTTCATATAATATGTTGCCATATACATATACTTTCCTTTCTGACAATTCATTCTCTGATGAGTGTCAGACGAAAAGAGCTTCTCTGTATGTTTTTAGCACAATGTCGCAAATTTTCAAGAGAATAGCTCTCTAATATATATAAAAATATCAAATATTAAAGTCTCATCAAACTTATTTTCTGAAGTAAAATTGTTTAGCTCAAACGCCATAAAAACTAGCCAGCACCATCTATGAATAAATTCTGTTCCATGCTACCCTTCTTTTCGAGAATTAACGCACATAACCACATGCAAAATATACATATTAGCAAATACAGAAAATTGATGGCAATGTGATAAGGAGAGATTGAATGATCTCATGTTTTCTTACCTTGCAGTTGGATCGAATTCCGACCAACACCTTACAAATTCATCAAGATGGTGTGGACCAAGTATTGATGAGTCTCTGGTTAAATATTCAAAATTATCCATTATAACAGCAACGAACAGATTCAGCATCTGTTAAAGACAAAGAAGAAAGGTGCTAAAAGAAAAATCATCTAATTAAAAGATTTTTATAGCTGTTGCTATCAGGTCCAGTCTTCTTCAAAAATGTTTTTTTTTTTTCATTTGTTAAATCATTACAAGGAAACTGCAAAGGGAGTATTATAACATTTGCATTAGAAAAATAAAAAGAACATCAGATTTGAAGGGATTGGTACTAAAGAGGGAGACAAGATTGCGGAATTGAGGCTAGAAATAAAGAAGCTTTTCTTATACAGTGGTTTACGACAAATAGCAAGTTTCACTGTATACGTTTAGGCAGATAAACGTTTAGTAGCTCTATGGGAGGCTCCTATAGATCTCTTCAATGACCACGTCAATCCCTGAGGAAAATAAACATTAAGCACGTCACGATGATGAAAAAGAATCTATTTGTGTTGAACGCAGCTAAACAAATTCGATGTAAGATTACGTTTTATGACATAAATGCGATGCCTTAGAAACTATCGGTCATGGACAAAAACAGGACAGTAAGAGACTACCGCCTAGAGCTGGAGTAATCCATCCTAGACGACAGAGTGTTTAAGATATTTTGAAAGAGGCAAAGGGCACCTGACAAAATTAGTGTCACATAATATGATGGTCATGGACATATTCGAACAATAATTCTGTTGACACATACTAAATACTTAAAGGGCATGAAGATACTATGATAAACGTTGGTGAATACTAGAATGAGACACCTATTTCATGTTCAAGTCAAGGGTCACTCCTATCTTTCCTGGCAGCAGATTGCAAAGTCTAGGTTGCACAAAGGGGAAAAAACACTGGGTATAAAAAATCAACAAGAACAACTGATATGCTTTCAAATATTTTTCAAAGATATTTTAAAGGAAGGGTATTTATTGTAAACTTACCAAAAACATACACAAAAATATAAAGCTACAAAAATATAGAATGGCTGCAAATTTATTTCCACATTTTGTGGTCTTCCCTGCTGGATCGCAAGGGGCGTCTGAATAACAAGCCCTCATTATTGTATTCCAGCCTTCTCCGGTAGCAGACCTGAGATAAAAACACATAAATATCATTAAGCCTGAACTATTAATTGATTCGTTTCGGCTAATAAGTTCGCATGTTAAATTGTGCCTTACGGACACAAACAATTCATGATGAAAGTAGACAGGGCAGTCCTGTGTACAAAATGGATTGTCCTAGTTGCAAATGACTTCCGTTAACTATTTCCGTATTGTTTCCATCTAACCATGACGTTATGGCGTAGTATATACAAAAGATATGAGTGTCTTGAATATCAATTTAACACAATTCAAATCCTATTGATATGACAAGTCATATTTTGAGTAAATAGAACATAGAGGCAAAAGGCGGCATGATAAATAATGTAAGTTGAACTACAATTTGTTTATTGAATTCGTATTGTTCAAATATTTAACTGTTAAGACAAGTATCCCACTTGTAGATGGAAAGAATGAAATTTCTAATGCAGAAACAAATCTTGTGTTCTTTATCTTTACCAAGGTTTCTTTATAGCGGTAACATTTTGAAATTAACTTAACTGATTTTTGTAGAACGATGCATACAGAAGATATTGAAACAATACATGGAAGCATATATGATACTGACTCTCTCACCTGAACAAAACTTGCAGCGCTTGAATAATTGTCCTAAAATTGTTATAATCTGTTATAGCTCTTTCTCCTGTTTGATCTATTTTGATTTTTCCAAAAAGCTGAATATTAACAAGAAACACGAGAATACAATTCACTGCAATCAAGACTTCATACAGCTAATAATGTGTGAAAACGGAAATTATAACTCGAAAACCAATTTCATGTAATTTCTTTATAATATGCTATGGATTTTGATATCGAAACAAAATGGAAAAATTGAAATATGTAGCTATTTTAGTGCAATCATTAAGGAAATTTAAAATATAATCTTTGACCCTTTTAACTTAGTAGATTTTACAAGCAACCTTGTCATATCGACCTTTACTCTGAACGGAAATAAACTGTCAAGAAGTATCATGTACTCTTGGTTGCAAAGGTGTTATCATTAAGACCTTGAAGCTCGGATTATGGTTTTTTGAAGACGAAAAGAAGAAAATGATGAATATCTTATTTAATTGCCGAATTCTCCCATACTTAAAAGAAGAGATATATAAATTGTCGGACTAGCACAGACATTACCAATTTCTACAAAGAAAATTTTATTTCTTAATTTGCTTGGAAATAATGCACTGTCTTACAAAACAATAACTATTAAAATTTTCTCAGTATCTGGCAATTTTTGTTTTGCTTTCGATTCAAGCAACACGATGATTCCATGTCATCTAATTATAAAGTCATTTTAATTGGGTTTCAATTTCTGCTTTTAAGTTAAAGAGAGTTCAAAATCTAATCATATCTGCCTGTATATACGACTCACTCAAAAGTAGCATGTGATTCATTGTTAATCACAGAAGTCATTACAAAAGGACAAAGTAATTCATAATAGATATGGAAATTATTATACTTATCTACGGTTTGGCATGACTTTTAAGTTGTGCTGTTGGACACATTTTAGAACAGAAAAGGCTATTGTGTTTTGTAAGAAAGCTATAAAACCTATAGGAAGTTCATTCCTGTTGTTTCTTTGTCACGATATTAGTTCAATAACTTTAATAGAACGCTCTGATATCTCTTGAACTTTATTGATTTAATTATGAAGTATTTTCCAAGTTGTCTCCTAATTAATTGCGTGTTATCGTGGTGGGGGTCATTGCGTGCTCCAGCCACCCAGCGAGCTATGCCGGGGATCATCAGCCCCTGGTAGGTCTAACCAGGCCGGACAGATCAAAGTGTAGGAGCCATATTAACTGCAATTCACCTCTGATGTTTTACAGCTATGCCCTTTGGGCTAAGACTAAGGGAGTAAACCCCGACAGATAATCCAGAGCGAGGTACCCGAAGGCGGGGTTTGGTATGTTTTATCCAGCACCCGGCTTCCCCCTGCAGCCTTGCTGATGTGCCAAACGTATCGACCATGTCCTTCCTTTGGCAGCTGTTAGCTTGGCCAAGGTATGGGCAACACACTTTCTCCATATCTTCAGTGCGCAGACACGGGGGCGTAACGGAGGGTGGAGAAGGACACTTCACGTCGTGAATGTATGCTCACGGAAAATCACACCGGGAGGAAGCAGTTACTGGTTGTAAATCTTCTCGAACTGGCGCAAGAGGGGGTGCCACAGGTTTCTTCCGTTTTCGGGAGTGGCTCCCTAGCCACATCGTGCAGCTACCGCTCGCCTCAAACTGGGCAGCCCCTAGTCAAGAAGGTGCTGATCCGCTGATCAAATATGTTGGTTCTCTGAGTGGAGGGATCTAGACCAAAAGTCGAAGGGTGCATGTAAAGCCGCACCGACAGCCAGATGCAAACAGAAATCTATTGGACTTAGACTGGCGACCTTGCACGTCCGAGCTTTGCAAACTGGATTTGAACAAGAGTTGACGGAGCTGGATGGTGTGAGAAAGACATCGAGCGTGAATCAAGAGTTGCTCCGACTCGGTGTCGACATTGCTGCTCTACAAGAAACAAGGTTGCTGGGGAAGATAAGGAAGGCACTACACCTTCCGGCAAGGCCTTGCTGGGAAAGACCTTCGAATTCATGGAGTTGGCTTTGCTGATCCCAACAGTTTCATCAATACTGTCAGCAACCCAGCTGGCAAGTCTGCACGAATTATCTCTGCCGATGCCCGTCGGCGGCAGTCAAGAAAGTAAGACAAAGTTCTATGATGACCTTGGGAAAATCTTGGACAGTATCCCACGGAACAGTCAGGTCTTTCTCCTGGGCGATTTTAACGCTAGGGTGGGAGTTGATAGTCACTCATGGCCATCGTGTCTGGGCCGTTTTGGTGAGGCAGGATGAGCGAAAACGGACAACGGTTCTTCAAAAACTATCAACTTCGAATCACAAATACATTCTTTAAATCGAACAATCCCCATAATCTATCCTGGAAACATCCAAGATCGTCTCATTGGCACTAGCTGGACCTCATCCTAGTGAGAAAACGAGATCCAAACCAAGTTGCTAACCCAAGAACGTACCATAGTGCAGATTGCGACACAGATCACTCTCTCGTGATGTGTGCAACAAAGTTGCCCTCCCAGAAGTTTCACTCTGCAAAGCGACAGAAATCATCAACATTGCACATATTGAAGACGAACGACACAACAAGATCCTGAGACTTTTAAAACCAGCTGACGTCCAGGGTTTTAAATATTCCTACCATTGGTAGGCCAGATACCATCTGGGACAACCTGCTTCTTTCAGATTTCTATCTAAAGATCTGCACTGGAGTCCTATGGAAATGTTCACATTTCCTAGCGGATTGGGTGGAGGTGTTACTCCCTATATTGAAAAAGAAGCGGCAATCCCTCATTGTCCACAATCACAGACCGACACAGGCCATACGTGACAAATTGAAAGAGGCCAAATCCAAGGCTCAACGACAGTCAGGGAGGTGTGCAAACGATTTCTGCAGCAATCTCTGCGTAGACATCCACATTCGGGATCATGCACCAAAAGATGGGGTGTGCTGTTGGACCACAACCCTCGAGCCTTGCCCCAATCAAGTCTGCAACAGGAGTGCTTCTGCTTGACAAGCGACAACAGTTAAACCGCTGGGCCAGACACTATTTCAATCTTTACTCGGAAGAAAAATTCCTCAGAGAAGAAATTGTTCTGCCCACCATGCCACTCATGACTGACCTCGACACTGAACCAAGTGTGTAAGAGCTCAAGAAAGCCATCAAGGACCTTTCTGCAGACAAAAGTCTTGTAACAGACAATAAACCAGCTGAGCTCCTCAAGGAAAATCTTACTTACCATCCCACATGATATGCGGAAAGCCAAAATAGTGACCTTTTACAAAAACAAGGGAGATAAGGGTGACTGCAACAACTACCGTTGTATTTTGCTCTTGATGATTAGCGGGAAGGTCTTTGTCAGAGTAGTACTGAAGCGGCTGCAGGCGGTTGCTGAATGGGTCTTGCTAGAGAGACAATGTGGCTTCCGTGGGGGGAGGCCCATGGCGGACATGATTTGTGCTGGAAGCAATTGGCTTTCCACCCATTCTTTTGAAACTAACCCGGGCATTTTACAAAGACATGCAAGCTATGGCTCGGTATGACGGTTCACTGTCGGACAGCTTTCCTATCAAGAATGGTGTCAAGCAGGGGTGTGTACTTGCACCTATCTTGTTTGGTATTTACTTTGTCGTACTCCTGGAAGTTGCTTTTAACAATTGCCTTGGAGATGTGTCCACTCGCTGGAGACCACACGGTTCCATTTTCAACTTTGCCAGGTTCAAAGCCTAAGGTTTGAGTCGCGAATTACCGGGAACTTCTTTTTTGCACAAGATGCTGCTCTTGTCTCACACTCTCCAGCCAAGCTCCAGCAAATGATAGACTAGCTTAACAGTACCTGCAAGGACGTCTTACTGACCATCAGCGTCAAGAAAACAGTGACTCTCTCTCAGGGTGCTTTGACCCCTTGTGAAATTATACTTGATGACAAAAAGCTTCAATCCGTAGAAAATTTCATCTACCTGGGTTCTA
Organism: Chironex yamaguchii; assembly: GCA_024741275.1. Lineage (NCBI taxonomy): Eukaryota > Metazoa > Cnidaria > Cubozoa > Chirodropida > Chirodropidae > Chironex > Chironex yamaguchii. Next base: position 18,332 of record JANTCA010074053.1, read on the forward strand.
CAGTCTCAGCCAACCATTCCCTTGAACATGAAGTCAATCGCAGGATTGTCAATGCAGCAACCAGCTTTGGTAAGCTTATGAAGAGAGCATGGTAAAACAAGCTTTTAACCATGAAAAGTAAAATTCACATGTGTCATTAGTACCCTTCTCTATGGCTGTGAAACGTGAACTACTTACAAACACTAGGAAAGACGTCTCAACTTCTTCCATCTGCGCTGCCTGAGAGCGATTCGTGGTATTAGTTGGCTAGACTGAGTAAAAAACAACAGAGTTCTAGAACTGGCTGATTCGCTCTCATTATCAACTACAATCAGCAACAGAAGATTGAAGTGGTTCGGCCATGTGCATCGAATGGAGGGCTTTCGCCTGCATAAGCAGCTTCTCTGTGGTGAGCTTTCAACTGGCATACGTCCCGTGGGAAGACCATATCTCAGTTTTGAGATATTTTCAAGGAGTCAATGCGGATTGTGAGTATTGACCACACTGCCTGGGAGCATCTTGCATCAAATCAGCCAGCATGGATGCAGGCATTTAATTCGAGTGCCACAGCACTCGACGACAGGCTTCGCGCAGAACGTGAACTGAAACAATGGTAAAGAAAGGAGAAGGAAGCTGCATCAACTCCCTTACCAACTGTGGACACTTTGCGCTGCAGATTCTGTGACCGCCCCGGATTATTCTACCATGTGCGTCATATAACGGCTTCAACTAAGGGGCCGTCCCACTAAGCCAGTCTGACTGCCTCCAGAGCCGATGATGATGATGATGATGATGATGATTTTCCGAACTATCATCCAGTCCTCATCGCAGGGATCCTTCCTTTCTGGTTTGTTGATATCTTTTTCTTCACACTCTCTCACAACATAAATCAATATTCCCAACCACTGTTTTTACCATATACATGTACTTAAATGTAAAACTCCTTTCCAATTATCTTTAAATTTATAGTTATAGAATAAGGAAATTGAACAAATATATTTCCTTGGATCATTTGCCCAGACTTGTATTAGGCAAAACGAAAATTTGTTCTTATTAAAATGTCAATTCAGAAATAGCCAGAAATCAGATAAAATTTACTTGGAGTTCAAACTGAGGAAGGCACGCTGCATTTCAACTAAGATGGCAAAAAGGTTGAATTGAAGCATCCATCTAACGATCGTTTAACATTTCACAGTATTTTAACCCTGTAAGAGAGATGCTATGAGACCTCCAAAATTTTGGAAGACCAAGAGCAATGTTAGTTTACAAATAAAATAGCAAAGGCAAATTGTTTCAAGCAAGCCGATGCCTGACAAGCACACTTAGTGGAAAAGATCTGGTTACCACAAGCATAGATTACAACTTGTACTGTGTGATATTGTTCTAGATTTAAAGCAACTTCGAATAAATTATATTAATAAAATAATTAAAAACGTGCATTGTTTTGTACCTGCATTCCGATGACAGCATACATATAAAACAATAACAGTATAAGAGTTGTTACGTAAGGCAATGCCTGTGGGAGAAATAACGAGCAGATATAGCGAGATGGTAATACATTGCAATAACGAAAAACTCGATCAGAAAGTAGGTAAAGTCTATCAAAAATTGTATTAAGCTGATCTAGTCATTTAAGTTGAGCGGAATTAATATCAGAGATGCACAAAATCATTAAAAGTTATGCCTGGAAATAAGAATAATTATGATAATTATAGTAATTTTACACATGATAGGAATAATTGAATGACTCATTTGATATTGTGTAAAATGTCAAGTTTGTTCAGTAATTTCCATTTTACCCTTATCTTTGAGTTACGTACTATGGTCACTTTTCTTCTTCTTTTGAGATCAAACAAAATATACTTTAAATGGATCTAAAAAGTGCTTTCAGTGAAGACGTAGAAAATGCCCAAATTAATGACAATGGTATTGCTGATTGTGCGGATGAGAACTGTGATGTTTAAAATGATAATGAAAGTGGTAACCATGATGATGATAGTGATGATGATAAATAACTATTATAAAGGATAACATTGATGACTGTTGTAAGGATAATGATGAGAATTGATAATGGTGACTGCGATAATGGCGAGCGTGATGGTTATACTATAACAATGATAAGAATTACGATGGTGTTGATGCTGAAGATGATGACAATGAGATGGATGATGATGATTACGAAGATTACGGTAATGATAATTATTATTCTGGTGATGACGACGATGACAATGGCGATAACTGCAATATTCATTATGATTTCATTACCTTTTAAGACAAATGTACTAATAAAGTAGGAGTTAAAGTAAAAAGTACTTTGAAGTTTCTTGTTATGCCTGACTGCCCTTTGCAAATTACTGCTACAAAGTGTAAAATTTATTTATTAACCCTATTCAAGTAAGAAAAATGCAAACAGATATTTGAAACACGTTGGTCAATTTCTTAGCCGCTTTTATTCGGGTGCCTTATTTTCAGGGGCTTTTATGACTAATGATGCAGAATTACGTCTTTCTTTGAGAAATAAAGAACAATGTTGCATTTCTTTACGTTACTATCTGTGGTTCGTTGATGGTCATGTTTAAAATCAATACCATCATAAATCCCTACCTTGAAGGATTGGAGAAATGTCCAAAGCATTAATCGAATTGAAGTTCCCTTTCTTAACAATTTGATAATTCTTGCTGCTCTGCACAGACGGAACATACTGGGATCCATAAACTCTATTTCTGTCTGCAGTGAAAACATGAGAACGTGGACAATTGATTGAATCGAAAGTAACATTGATATGGGCAAATAGTGCCAAAAATACTACGTTGCGTAGTATTTAAGAAATGAGAAAGAGAAATGTTTAAGTTTGAGAAATGACCTAGAATTAGAGCTATGATTACAATGTGTCATCGGGGGTTGTCATGCCATGAGGGCATTCTTTGATTTGTTGGTTAATAGGGCATAATTTTTTATTTTCAAGAGAAAATCCTACCGAATACTTTTGCCTTGAATATTTGAGACGTTTGCCCTCCTATTTGCCATTAAAAACTTGTCGTCAATCGATTTTGTGGCTGCATGTTACTTGCACCTATTTTCATAATAGACACATGCATTTCACTTTGGATCTTTTTCCAAAAGGATGTTCGTGAGCTAATTTGTTGTTACTCTGACAAATAATGAAGTGAATTAATTCATTTATGGCCGTCGTTTTTGCTAACATTTTCTTGTATTCCTGGTTTAGGATGGCTCAGTATGAAATGCGATTTTTTTACAACACTCTTACAGTATTTTTGCTTGAACGAATTAACTTGCTGTTCATAGTTGCTTTCGAACGGACAACCTTTAACTTGAACAGACTCTGGTCTAGCCTGAAATTTGACTTGTACATAAGTTGATAAATTTTGCGCGCCATATTTTTGATAAAGTAATTTTGAAGTTTATTGACCTCCAGCAAAAAACAGATCGTTAATCGCCAGCATCAGATCGAGATCGAGAAAACTGCAGCAATTTAAAGCATTAACAAATATTTATCGACATCCCACAACATTAGTTTTACTGGCAATAACCTCTCACACTCCAATCGTAATTGTAAAATTATAGTGACTCAGCTTTGTTCGAATGCCACGTTAGGGTTCCAAGGAAAATCGAATTGGCTGACGCACAAAGACTCGGTCCACATGTATCCGGCGTTTTCGGTCGAACGTTGAACTTCTCTCAAAGCTTGAACTTTTTGAAAACGCCGTATTTGCGGATACATGTGGACTCAAATCAGTTTGGAAACGGTTAAAAGGAGTTGTGTTTTCAAAATACCCAAATGTGTGTGGACGGGGCCTAATATTTACAAATCATGGTACAAGTTTCTTTATTTCTTAGTGATTAATAGCAATATTCAATTCATTTCATATTATGTAAATACGCCTATGTTGTTTGTGAACGTGAGTCTGATTGTTCCTTTGACTTGCAAACACAGTAGCAAGTTTTATTTTAAACAAACAAGGAATTACCATGCCATTATGTATACCCTTACGGTAAAGCAAAGGATAAAAGCTTTTCGGTTAGACTAACCCTTAAGTATGCATGACCATGTTTATCTTTTTGACTATTTATGTTTATCCTTTTGACATGTCACTTATCATACATATGTATATATATATTAACGGCTTTATGCCGGAGGTTTTACACATTTTCACTCTCTGAAAAGTCCATGTCCGTGATCAGCATATCCACAGTGTTGTCCGCGTTTTACACATGGCCTATTTTATTGATTACTTTATTGCAAACAATTGAAAAAGTACACTACAGTGCTGCTGCTGCCTAATTTGCTGAAGAGGCAGATCGCCCTTTTGTTAGTGTACTGAGTGATCTGTAGTTATCAAGCAAACGGTGATTGGCTTTCAGAGATTAAGCGCACAGCTGTTGGCTTTAAAAAATATGTACCAAACCAATGCTTAGGTTATCATTTGATTGAGGATTGTTAAGACATTTAACAATATAATTGCAATAGTGGTCTGTGGTCTACAGAAACAAGGTTCTTAAGCATTGTGATGTTGATGATACTAATGGGTTTACATATGCAATGAAAGCAGATGATGGAAGATGCCGACGACTTTGTAAAGAAAGTATAAGTCTCAATTGTGTATTCTTTTGAAAATCGTACTTTCTGTTGACTCAGTCGAAGCCAGAATATTTGAAGTTTATCATGTTATCGGTTCTAAGCTTATTTTCTTTGGTTTAAGCTATACTTTTGTAAAAGGTGTACCCTGGATCCGCCACTGCTTGAATGCTCATTAATTTGGATCTGTACGTCTTGTAATGTTAGTAAAAAAGGAATAGAATTTCCCGATTTCAACATGACCATCGACATTTCTATGCCGATTGATGTAACTACCTTAGATAAGCCGTATACACTCCCTAGTTCATCATTTAGACTTAGTTGTATGGAAACGTCTCTTGTTTCCCTATCGATCTTAATAAAAGATGTGAAAACGTCTCTTGTTTCCCTATCGATCTTAAAAAAAAGATGTGAAAACGTCTCTTGTTTCCCTATCGATCTTAAAAAAAGATGTGAAAACGTCTCTTGTTTCCCTATCGATGTTAAAAAAAGATGTAAAAACAGTGGCAGTAACAGGTAATAAAGAACTTGTGAGGCTTGTCCAAGATATCTTCATACTTACAGCAAATGTTGTAAGGAAAACGTCAAGGACACTTCCAACAATCACCGCTAAATCGAAGAGATTCCAAAGATCTTTAAAGTAATTCTGAAATGTGAAAAAGAGTCAAATAAAGAGCAAAATGAATATCTAAAGATGTTGATATTTAATAATATTTTTTTGTAACATCTCAAAACGTGCCTAAAAAAGATGGTGACATACATATAAAATTGCTTTGAAGTACACCAATATGCACTCTTGGGGATGATACTTTTACTTCGGAAACTTTGATCTTATGAGGTTGGTCCACGTCGAATTCAGAAGAGCTTATACTTGCTGGCTCAAGACAGGCACCTCAGGCTGCATTGGCTACAGTTAAATGGGTTTTTTTGGTTTCTATCATTGTTTTCCCTGTATCAAACCATATGTCAAACCTTGCAGAACTTTCTAGAAGGAGATCAGCAGTAAGTTAAGATCAATAATTATGTCCATGCGCCAGGTATTGAGGGACTACTTCAAAGAGTCTGTATAACCAGTAATCTTGGAAAAGGGATGGTTCTTTACTCTGAAGACGTACGCTACCCAGCTTAGATGCAACCTTATCAACATGGTATCAATGGTTAAGATCTCCTGTTGTTATTGCAATTTAACGCTTGTGGTAAAGACACTTTAGTACATACATAGCAATGAAATCAAGGTAAAATGTTTATAAATATAGACAGAAAAATCAATGTTTTGTGGCAAACTGAGTTGTTTATAGTTTACGAATTGTAGATTATATGGTGTTCTACGCCTGATTATACTTAAGCAATCTGCGTAAAGCAGGTTCAGTCTTATATATAGCATTTCAGATCCAGGTCTGTTGCATCTGTCAGCAAATAAATCTAACCTGCAATTGTTCAAAAACTTGTAAAATTTGAGTAATCGACTGAAAGTTACTGTCTGAAATTTACTTTAATTGTATAACTTAGAGACTTTTCCCGGCAAATATCATACGATCACTGAATTCGTATACCAAGCAGAGTAGGGTGCTAAAGTTGGGTAAAAGAACCAATAAATATGCACAGTTCTGAAACACTATTTGTTCTAATGACGCCTCTTTGCTGACAAATATAGAACATTAGAGGGCCTGAAAAAACAGCTATCTGACTTTGCAGCTTAGATCCACATGTAGCCACTCACAGCCAATACTGCAGACTTTCTTTACAAGAATCAGGAAATTTGTCAATAGATTTGCGAGCTTTAACTAGTTACAAGTTGCATCATAGACAGAATCGCCATTTCTTAATAAATGTATTTCAAGAATACCGACAGTAATTCGCGTGAGTTCAGATAAATAGCAGCTTACTCCTCAGCATTAAAATTGTACATGTCGCTTGTACGCCGGCATCAAAAGTGTACATGTCGCTTGTACGCCGGCATCAAAAGTGTACGTGTAGCTTGTACTAGTCCTAACCATTCTTCGCTTTTCTACAATTAAGTTAAGACTTAAGATAGTTCATAAAAAGGTTTGACTAGCCTCGGGCAAAAGGTCGTCTTTTTGATGTGCTTTCAATGCAATTAATATAGATATCTTTCATGGCAAAATGGTAGCAACACCAGACCAAAATAATCAGGCAAAGAATATATAAACTTCAGGTTTGTACTTCTTTAGTCTGTACTAGTTTAGCCTCTTTCCAATAGCCTTTCTTGTTATGTATAATACACTGAACGTACACAGTCTGATGTGGAAAATACAAAACATTTTGCAATCTATAATAGATGATACATGGAATAATTTTAAGTTTTAGAGGTGTATCCATTTTCTCTTAGTACTTGGAACTGTGAGGAAAATAAGTATGGTTTAAACAAACACCCATGAATATAACACTTGTTTTGAAAAGAAAAAATCATTAAAACTAGAAACACTCGAAGACCGAAGATCTTCGGCGTGTCAACAAGATCAGTTGAGATTTGTAACTTTCTGACTATTGAGATGAACTATTCTCATAGCCGAGTTTTCACAGTGAGGACTTCCTCACAAGTTGTGGTTTTACGAAGCGATCGTAACTTAAAATTTAAAAAATAATCCATAATGTCGAAAGCATGCTGGATTACTTTCAAATGTTTTTTTCGTTCTTTCTTAGACCATTGCACTCCTGGTAAAATTTTGTGAGAATCCGATAGTAACTTTTTGTTTAAAGTTGCTGAGAGACAAACAAATAAACGAACAAATGTAAAGAAAACAATACATCTCTGTCAGAGGTAATAAAAGTAAAGAGAGTAAAGGTTATCTTACTAGATGATAAGCAGTGATCTTGAGCGCTGCTTCGATAAGGAACAAGACAGTGAAGGTGATGTTCAAGGCCTGAAGTATACTGTTATACGTATTTACTGATCCATCATACTAAATGAGAAAAAGAGCAGTTAACTTAAAATGAAGTACAGATTATAAGAAAAGGAAACATGTCACAAGTGTAAACATAGCGATGTATGAGAACAATCCAAAAACACTGATTGAAATATTTCTACCTATGACAGGCTCCTTTTTTGAGATTTACTTTGAAGCATACGCGATTTATTACCACCGCTAAGGTGGATGAGTGGTGTAGGATAAGGGTGTTATTTGTGACAGAGTTGCTTTGTCTGTTTGTTAGGTTCTTTCACTATTAGCGAAATTTCACTAATAACTCAAAATGTCATTAGTAACTGAAATTCTTGGACAATGTCTGCCATGTAATAAGCAAAGAATGATCAGTATTTTAAGGTGACCAATATCACAATCCGCTACCAGGAACTTTTAAATTATGTTTTTTCGACATAGTGACTGATATGTATAAGAAAAATACATGATGTCAATTCATTTGCTTCCAATTTAAAAGAATGAAAAATATTTGCTCCCTTTCGCCAAATAAAATTGTTTTTAGTCTTAATAGAAGGACTATGGACATGATGAAAATTGAATATTTCCTTGGCATCAGATTTATATCGACACAAAAGTTTTGTTCGGAAAATAATTTTTCTGCAAAAAATCCCACCTGAAAGCCACGATAAAGCAATTTATGAACAGGAATCAATATACTGGATGTTAAGTATTGCAGGTCTACCTTCAGACATGTTGTTACGTAGCATTCATCCGTTAATACCTGTGCTACACGAATTACCAAATTGTCTTTTATTGTCTGTATGATAAATGCTAGCTAACATTATTGTGACTGAAAGTGGAATCTTTATCAATAATGGTCACACGTGGAAATTATACCATTTCCAATTGTCGATTTAACATATTGGCATATGTCCAAATTTCTTGTCCTTTAAGATTTATAAAACAGTTATTTTACTATCTTGAAATATCATCAGAATTATGTAACCTACCTGCATCATTAACTGCATGGTGTTTAAAACAATCAGCAGCATAATGAAATATTCAAATGGCTTGGAATCGACCACAAACCAAACTCGGTAAGAAAATGAATGCTTGTCTGTAGGCATGTATCTTTGTCTTGGCTTTGCTCCAATGGCAAAATGAATGCAATCTCTCTGGTGAAGGACAGGATGAAGAGAAAAGGCGATAGCAATTCACTTTAGTATATGCAGAATCTTACCATAAATGCAATCGTGTTCTCCAGTCATTTCAAAAGTTTGAAATAAATACATTGCTAGCTTGACAGAGTCAACAAGGACAAAGATTAAGTAAGGAAGTGAATCATGATCATGTCAACGTGCTTTGCAAGGGTGATGATGTCGAATTATGCAGGCATCTTTAGGGGTGGCACTCAGGTAAGCTAACAAACACGTTGATAATTAAATGAATAGTTAAAAGTGACGCTGCTTACTGGTGTGCCTCACATTAATAATAACGTTTGGAAACCGTCTGCTAAGGGTCATATCTGATCCTTTCTGCCAAAACGAGGTAGTTTTTACTACAAGAAAAAACTCGGTCTCAGTGCAACATGTTATAACTCATTTATGATTGTCGGTAATTGGACTACATTACACCCGTTAAAATGTCGTTTGCTGTTCTTAAAATCCTTCACTCGTGTACGTGTGATACAACTTGCATGATGAGAAGCCTCTTCTCACTTGCAGATACTATTATTAACCCTATTTTACTATAAAACCTTAGCAAGGCCCCTTTCGCAACAGAATCATTGCCAGGCGTTACTTCCATTTTCTCGTCAATACGTTGCAATGATAGGATAGTTATAGCGAGGAATATCAACGATTTAGCAACTGAGCAACTAAGGCCCATAAATAATCTGCTCCATTGGCACGCAATAATATTGATAAATTAATATCTGTACTAAATACTGTCTAAAACTATTATATTACGCAATGGAAAGATACATACCTCGTTTCTTTCGAGACCTTCGTCGGATATTTCTTTTTCACCTTGTCTTTGGAATGTTAAAATGATAAGAGCAACGTAGATATTGATAATCATAAAGGTGAACACAATAACAAATAATATGTAGTATAATGCCATGTGTGGTTTATTGTTACGAACTGGTCCTTGCCCTTCCACGGTTGCATCAATCGTGTGATGCATGGAGCTGAAATGAAAAAAAAGATGAAGACCACTGTGATGAAGATGAAGACTACTATGCAAACTACTGAAAGAATCAAATCAGAATATCATAATAGTTTATAGTACCACCCTCAATTTATGGAAATACGAGCTCAAATGTGCAATCTTTAAACACATACTTACAGCCATTAGAAGGGAAAACCTGACAGGTTAGTGTTAGCAACTGTAGAGTGCGAAGTGAAGAGTAGAGCAAAATCAGGCATCAAAAGAACTGCGTAGGTGTGCAACAACAAAGATTGAATGGAGAGTAACATAAGAGTAAACCAGAAAGACCTTTCTAGAAAGAATGCCAACGGTTCTGACATAGGACAATTGCTTGCAGGAAGAAAAAAAAGGTATTAAAAATGTTAAAATTGACTCCGTGTTAGTCTCTGAAGTTATTAGTTTCCTTTTCAGAGTCCTACCCCTACTTTTCTACTTCACATTACATTTATTTTACGTCTTGTACGCAATATTTTAAAAGGCAGTTCGTCGTGATCACGTATAACTTGTTTTATATTCTTAAAACGTCGTTGTCATGTACGCATATTCGTTTTAGGATGCAAATGTCTTTCTTGCATAATACTATGAATGGAATAACAAAATAAATAATGATAAAATCAACTGCCCTTGTGGCTCCGGTATTCTAAGGCAAGCTCCTCCGGTATTCAAGATAAGCATTTCAGGTACTTCTTCCATCAATTCCAACATAGAATGCAACATTGCGTCAATTGCGACATGTCCCCGTAGCTCATGAAATCATGAAAAACATAACATGCTGTGCCTAAAACCAGTTAAATGTTATTGGTTGCTTTCCATTGCTTACCTTGGCCATCCTTCTCCAGTTGAAGAAATGAAAAGTGTAAGCATTGCTTCAAATACATTATCAAAATGAAAATCATATTGCTGCCATTCTCTAGGCTTTACCTACAAGAGGAAGCAATTAAGTTTAGTAACTAGCCTACAACTTGGATAAGGAAATCGAGAATATAAGAATGTACGAAGGCAGAAAAGGTGTTTGTTTTCTGCTGGCTCACTTCTCGAAATCTCTGGATAATCTAAATATTTATGTATATAAGTTACTAATCAATTATAATTCAGGTCGAAAAGGTTTTCTAATTTCCAAGAGTACTCTAGAAATGCATACTCATGTCAACTGAGTCAGATTTTCTATTCTTCTATTATTCTTTTTACACGAGACTTGAAAATTGCCTTGAAAATTTGCAACATTGCGCTCAAAATATACTAAAAATCTTTCCATTTCAAACTCGTCACTTTCATCCATGTTGCCATGCTTCCTTTCTTACGATTTATACTCTCTAGAGGGCCAGACAGAAAAATCTTTTAGGAATATATTTAGCACAATGTTGAAAATTTTAGATCTTTTATAAATTTTCATATTTTTTTGTATTTTCATATCACGTTTGGGTCAAGGCCAGGAGTACTACATGTTTCTGCATAATGTTTTTCTTTGTTTCATTCCCTTTTTTCTCCAAAACAAACGCAAGTGCTTTGAGAAGATACCGACCAGGACCTCAAATCGTACGTATATATATAAAACGCAGGGACGTTGGTTACGAAAGCAAGTATTTACTTAAAAGTCAGGATTACAAGGAAACCGATAAAGTGGCTCTGAAAAATTCTTGACGCAAGAGACCTTTTCTTGTTATGAAAGTTTACTACATTGCATCTTTCTAAACAATGAAACTTGTTAGCCTACGTCGAAGTCCATAACAAAAACGGACTTGTCATATTTGTTAAGGTGTCATTATTGCTCCTGTGAGATGTACACAAAACACAAAGTAAATTAGCTTTGCGGAAAACAGAAAATGAAAATCACTTTTCCACAAGATTATCATTTTCAAGCTGGAAAAATACGTTAACAGTAATGTGATTCCATACAGACCACGTGTCCTTCTTCGTTATGCTATTTGATGCAAGATATATGAGGTAAACATTTCTAGAATAAATGCTTACCGTTGGGGTGTTATCGATAACACTCTCTGTTGATGGAAAATGATAAAACTTTCCGCTGTAAAAGAAAAAGAGAATAAGTAAAGGATACCAAAGGTCACAAAATGTTTTCATTAAGGAACGTAATCAAACAAATTAGCAGTTTATTTCTGCTCTTGAATACATGTCATTTTTCGAATTTTAGCCATCATAGCATCATGTCAAGTAAAATCAAAGAGGTTAAAATTTACTACCTATATCTGGGAAGCAGCGGTATTAAATTACTTAATTCCCCTGAGTATATACCTTAATATTGAATACAATATCCCCCAAAATATGAGAAGAATTATTCAAACTGAAACATTCAGTGTTGACAGTTTTAATTCAAACATCCTTCCACAGAACTGCATAGATACAGAAGTGCATTGCCGCAGCATGACAGAATAAAAATACCACAGGATACTCACTGGCACTCTTCCTTTGTCATTTTTGATGCATCGGTGCAGTGATGAAATTTACCCTGTTTGCAATGAAAGAATGATCAACTGCCTTCATCATTACAAGTATTTGACATGGCGATATCAAAGTAAGTAAATAATCATTCGTATTCTACCTACTGTTTTTACGTTTAGCTGAGAAATTGCATGCAGTTTATTTGCGGCAATTTTCAGTTTCATCTTGGCAGAAAATTAAATGCTTTGTGGTCTCATGTATTACATGCAATAATAAAAGACGGTATTAAAACACGAAACGCACCATTCAGAATTTTGAGTGAATAAGGTATTAATAAGTAAGAGATAGATTATGTCCAAATTTCCAGAATGCAATGTTTTTGTTCTTTATACGCGGTCAAAAATATCCTGCATATTTTAAATTAGGGCTTCGTAAAAATGGTCAAAGAATTCGCAGTCGTTTACGTTATGTTGTCCAACATATAACCGGGTGTCTGTCTATTAGCGAATAAGCTTACATTCGGTTTCTTTATATATTTATTTTTAGGATGTTTGTGCCAGTTACGGATAAAAGAAAGCAGGGTACAAAGACCTTGAGTATGAATGCAACTCAAACCAATTTGGCTGTCTTTAGACTTTCTCTCTAAACGTGTAACACGTCTGTAGGTACATTTTCTCGTTTTCTCTTTGATGTCTTATACCTAACGCTAAAACGTTTAGGTTTAAAGTGTTCATTTAAAACATGGGCAAGTTTATAATTACATTTGACGATGTTCCACAGAATTTTTATTGAATATAATTAACGTCATGCCAAACCAGAGCGGAGAAATAAATAGCAGTTCTGAATACTGCAATAACAAATCTAACACCAGGACCAAAGACATTGCAAAACGCCATCCCATCCACGAAGGTAGCATGACTTCGATATAGGCATTGCTTCTTAGAGTACATCACTTAAACTGCACGTAAGAATACATTACCTGTTCCACATGTACCATTTAAAGGAATAGCGTTAATGTACTGCCAATGAGAAACATTTATAAAAACATACCTTGTATAACTGAACTCCTATGCAGGCAAAAATGAACAGGAATAGAACGGTGATTATCAACACGAAGGTAACATTCTTAAGGGAGTAGACCATGCATTGGAATACAGCCTGTAAGAGAAACGAAATAGCAACCGTTTAGAATCTATCATATTCATTAGATATTAATGATGATTCAACTCATAACGGATAAAATGCCTCTCACTCTTTATGTCTCAAGGACATATTAATTAACATTACAGATACAGAAAAGTTACATCAAACTCAAGGTGTGTAACTTGGTAGCATATATTTCTGTCCTTGGTAAGAACCATATCTAACTAGATATTGACATTGCTATTTCCTGAGAGATGCAGCTATCAATTAACAAGCAGTTGATACCGTCAGATTTAGATTGTTATATACTTATTTATCTTGTTGCTTTGTTGTTGAAGTCATATAATGCTCAATTAGATAAACTTAGAGTACATTTATGGAAAAATAGTCTGTGACACAAATAATAGTTGCTCCATTAAAGACAAAAGTAAAAGCTTTTGATGAGATTGCTAGGGATGCTGAAGAAGTGTCACGAAAAACAATTAAGTATGCATCTAATGATGACAAACGGTAATTTCACACGTATCCAAGGAATAAAATTAAAGGTACTTAAATTCCAACATTTGCATCACGTACTTAAATCCCAACTCAAATGCAATACATTATTTTACAAAAAAGGAAATGAAAATTTTGTCATAAAGACAGTTCTTGATCTTTTTTTTGTAACCGATGTAAACATGCAGTTCGCAATCTGATGCCAGTGTTGCACTAAACTCATAAACTAGGTAATTCCTTTAAAGCATTGATTAATTGTCAATTGATATAGCTAATTCGTAAATTGTACAAATTTTATTCACTGAATGCTTAAAAACTTCACATTTTTTGTTCTTTCAACACCTAAGTTACCTATCAAACTTCAGATTGTGCTAAAAATACCATATTGATATCAGGTAGTGAATGTCTTAAATAAAATGCATTTACTCAGCGCAAGTAGAAGAAAGCTGGACGAAAGAAGGTTAATAAATGTAAGTACTGTTAAAATAGAGATCACAAAATCTTTTGAAACAAAGATTCAGTATGGCAATAGCTGTGTGCTCTTTTCCAGCAGCCATTGTGGTTACAACGTATTTACATAAAAGTGAAGTTTCGTGACACATGACTCTGTTCAAAGTGCACATTGAAGAAAAATTTGCATCGAATTACACAATCCTTTGTCAAGCTGTGTATGTGTAAACATACCTTTAGCTTTTTAACTTTGTGGATTGCCTTTAGGGGTCTTAAAACCCTTAGTACTCTGAGTGCTTTGACTGTTTGACTTGCCCTTTTATGATTTTCTCCCTCTTGTGAGCTAAAATAGGAAAATATTTATATAATAATTGTCCCATACTTTCTATTAAATTGCCACAAACTATATGAAGACCCAAAAGCAATTTTAATACCAAACAATGGTTTACTCATAAGTCGTATTTCAATCTATTGTGGCCCCCCTAAAATATATATTTCACCTGGATTACGGATGAAGTGTTATTGTTTTCGGTTGCATTGCAGTTTTCTGCCATTTTGGATTTGTAAAATTGACAAAATAAAACACATTAATAACGTAACTAAATGCATGTCATGTCTGACACTGTTTAGGAAGAAAACGTCAGCGGGAGTAAGCTAAACCTGGATTAAGCCCCTAAGCAGCAAAAAAGTGGGGCAAAAATGACTAATGCAGATGAAACTACAAGTGCATTGTGTCTGGCCTCGGTTTCTTGATTATTGACATGCAGAATGTCAACCAATGCAGATGGAACTGAAACTTTCTGGAATCTTTCTTTGTCAAGTTGTACTCTGTAGACATGTAGTAGGTATTAAAGGGAAGAATTTAAAATGATTGCGAAGAAATTACAGATATTTATCGCTGAAGTAGACTACTTTTTATTTCTAACAAGGTTAACAAGCTATGCTTCATCCATCCTATGCAGATGATATTTGTGACGGGTTTGTCCTTGCCTGAATAGAGAATACTATTCACGTTGCCTAATGACATTCCGTTAGTTTTATTTGCTACAACTATGGTCACTTCATTACCAATGGTCAGTAAAACTGGGTTGAAAAAAATGAGTGTCAAGCTTAAAAGTTGATTTGTTCATTTGGTCACGAAGATGTTGGCAATAAGATCAACTTTGTCCAAGAAAGCATTATTAAGGTTTCCTCCTCAAGCTCGGTTAATTAAAGTGAGTCGTAAAATACTGATCTTGAACAAAATGCGCTAAACAACGTAAAATACTTTCTCGAATCTCAACATGACACAACATCTCCTGACATGTATGACCGTTGAAATCACAATTGCGACGACAAATATATCAAGAGACAGACATAATAACTCAGATATAACATAAATTGTTAATGCTCTCAATAGTTGCTAAATATAAAGAGAGATAAATATTGTAATATCTTACCTAACTACAATAGACGCGATATTACAAGCAACAACAAAAGCATCAAGCACGTTCCATAAATCTCTAAAGTATGATCCTTTATGAAGAATGAGTCCCCTGTCAATAATCTGAAATTGAGACGAAATATTTTCAATAGAAATAGAAACAAGAGGCAAAAATACTGCATTGAGACAAGCACGTAACGATTGCTGAAGCATACAGCAATTACAAGAATAGTTATAACTATAGAAGTATCATCCTTGACTGCCATTTTGGACTGAAGTAGCCAATGCAAAATCTAAAGGATACCGCGAAGTGGTTGGAAACTGTTGAGACAAATTTGAATAAGTGTAGTCCACGCTCTGGAGAGAAGATTCATAACACAATAACAAGGCCAGTTATTTAGTATTGGTCTCTAGTATTCAAAAAGCAGCAGGGTAACAAAGATATGGGTAGCAAAGATATGGGTAACAAAGATATGGGTAACAAAGATATGGGTAACAAAGATATGGGCAACGAAGGTATGGCTAACAAAGATATGAGGTACCAAATGTACTCGTAGTCAAGAATATAATTAGAGATGAATCTCTCTCTTTTCTTTTACTGAAAGTAGGAAATGAGTACTTGAGAAATAGTTTTACCTTTCAAGAATAGTTAAATTGTAACAATCTACTGAATTTTGTCAAAGCTTATTAAGCAAAGAACATTTTGGTGAACCAAACTGAGACTAATTTAATTATAACGGTTTACCCAAAAGCCACTTTTACTTGAGAGTACATTTGATCTCTTTTTGTCCAGAAGAGAGGAAGCGCAACCTCTTCAGAACACTTGCCCATAGAGCACTTTATATCTCTTCAAAATCTAAACTGAATTCGGAGCTACGAAAACCAAAAGCTATTCTCCTTGATTTATCCAAAGGCAGTCCAGAGGATGATTGTTCTGGAATTTTTAAAGAAACGATCACTCATTTTTTCGGCCGAAAACTTTTTTGTCTCAACAGTGTCCTGTATACTTAAAACTTCCTAGAAATTGTTCCTAAACAGAGATTTAAAAAGCTGTAGTCAAGTGTTTCTTTGCTGTCAGTACCACAATTGCTTTCGTGACAAGGAAGATCTTGCCATCCATTCACAAGGTGTCTGTACCTGCCACACAAAAAGGCTGAGTAGTATATGAATTTTTGCGCCGATGTGAAGCGCGGTATGTAGGTCTCACTTCTCAAAGATTGGGTGACAGGATCAAACAAAACATATGATTTTGCCATAGGCCAACATTTACTAGGAAATTCAGAGTGTATCAGAACGACATTTTCGGATAATTGGCATTATTGGATCGTCCGTCCGTTTAAGTTTATTGGAGTTTATCTACATTAAAACAAGAAAAGTAGTACTCTGTAAGCAGAGAGAGTTTGTTTTTTCACGTGGACTCTTCCAATAGTGCTATTTTTTTCATGTTCTCTTTTCCTATTTCATGTCTATGATTGGGTGGTTTTGATACATGTTTTGCATAATAAGGTCGCCATATATTTTTAGCTTTTCATCCTATCTTACATCTAAATGGAATAAGTATTTTTATCTTTATTCTCACAAAATGAGTCGTCAGAAAGTAAACATAACAGCAGTCAGAATTATCACCATATGATTAGATGGCTCATATCCTGAAAAGTGTCCGGCCAAAAGTCCTTAGGTTCGATTTTCAAATTTTGCAGTACCTAAAGGTGTTCATTATTGTTACTTTATATATCTTCTTACCCCATTTTAGAACAGTATTATGAGAGTGAACAAAGAAAAGACATGTTTCCTTGCACTCAGATTTAAAAAAGTAATGTTTCCCATTGCTTGAAGCGAGAGCCGTCTTGGCTGGGGAGGGGCAGGAGGGACCAGTGACCACTTCGTTGAGAGATTTGTCGGATTTTTTTGAAAATTTGCAATATAACCATCTTTTCCGAAGTTTTGAAAAGAATTCTCTCTGACCATTTATTTCGTTCAGTCTACTTCACCTGCAGTTATCTTAGAGAGTCTGTCTAAGATCATCATCAATAAAATTAAGTAAGGAGAAATATTAAACATCGATGTGTCTCCAGAGGAGATTCATCTCATGCTGACGAGCTCACTACCACTACATGGTACTTTGGTCTCTGTACAGCTGAACTCTGTGAACAGCTAAATTAAGTCCTACAAGAGACTTTGGCATATGGAATGACAAAATCGCGGAAAGTGATTTTAGAAGAAAAAAAAATGTCTATGCAGTGCAGTAAGACAAGGCTTATGATAAAACGACTGTTCTGAGAGGGAAGTAAAAGATAGTGAAATCGTTGATTCAAAAAGGTGATGGTTTTTCATTTGGCTATTTCATTACGTTGAGAACCACCTCATTATAGAGGCCTGTCATTTATCTACCATGGCCAAGTGACAGTTTGGCATTCAACAGCTTATTTGTCAATCAAAGGAATGAAGTTATTTCTTTCAAGAGAAGCAAAAATTTTCCAATTTCATTCAGATCCACAGACTGTGAGTCGTCTCAACAACAAGACGGTAGTCATATCAAAAGACTATTGAAAACGTTGCAAAAGATTGAAAATTATTCGATTGTTTTATCACCTCTCTGGATGTTTGTCAGGCAGCAGTTCACAGTTTCAAAACTGTCATTGATGCCATATGGCTAGAAGATAACTGAACGCCTTATACCAATTTCTAAAATATGAATTTTTGTGCCGATGTGAAGCTCGGTATGTAGGTCGCACTTCTCAAAGATTGGGTGACAGGATCAAAC
>JANTCA010074054.1:0-15220 GCA_024741275.1 Chironex yamaguchii
CCCCCCCCGCCCCCCCCCCCCCCCCCGCTGAAAATCTCCTGTGTACGGCCTTGCTCAACCATCCACGCCATATATTAAGAGCCGTTTAAATAGATAACCCAAAACAGATGGCAATCACTGAAACCCAGACAATTTGAGATAGACAGGGTGACATGAAGTGGCACTCTTTGTCTCTTAATAGGGGTGTGTTTTGAGACCGTCCTCTCGCTTCACCCCTCTAAGCGTAGCGTAAAGTAATTCAAGTATATGTTATTTTTAAAACCATAGTGGTACTAGGCCCTAACTCTATGGTTAAAACCAGAGAGAATCTAGTAGAGCCTAAAACTGATTAAAACAGACCAATACGGTTCTTTTCATTGAGCCTCTTTTTGAATTCTTCAAAATGCCTACGTTGATTTGATTCAAACGTAAACATAAATGTTCAGTCGTGCGTTGTTTTGCCGGTTATTGAGTTTACTGAAGTTTGCAATCAAGGATCTTTACGCAAGGGTTTAAAAAGGGTAAGATACATTGGATTTATACCTAAACATATGCTTAAACTGGCTTTGTGCGGAGAGGCAAGTTCATGCTTAAAAGCGCAAGTTGGCAGCCAACATCTAATTTTTATTGGAGAGGAGAGAGAAGTTTATAGGTTACAGATGATCAAACCACAAAGCGCAAACAGTTCGGAGATTATACGTTTAAGTTGTTAATACCCGTTGTATTGCCACTTAATGAGTTTAGAAGGCCCTGATGTTAATTATGGTGCTGGTAGCAAACTTAATACCGAATGTAAGAGTAAGAGCCAAGCCGCCGTTTTAATTTAATGCTTGTCGTGTTCTGCAGAAATTCTTGTTTTACAGAGAGTTACGTGTTTGAGATTGGTTACTATGCGGTATAAAATTTAGCCACTCCTTTCCCTCGCCCACATCGCATTAATTAGTAAGGCTTGTAATTGCGATCTTGTGCAAGCGAACCTATTTTAAACTAAGTTTTGCGATAATCGAGTGAGTACGTATACTTTGATTCGCCGGCATCAAATTTTGTTTCAAGCAAAAACGTAGGCCTTGTCAAAAGGCTTCTTGTAAGCAGAGCTTTTATGCTCATATCTGTCGTTGTTAGGTAACTCTATGTTGCTTTTGAACAAGAATACAGTTTTTGGTGCCGGAAATGAAATCATCAAGTGCATAATTCACCGAGTCTCGTAAAATGTAAATATTGTCACTATGTACTTGTCATTCAACATGTGTCAACAGTTATTGTGGGTTTGCTTTATCTTCCAGAAGGCCAATTGACGAACAAATACGTATTTTTATGATAATCACACGTTTCGCAATGCTCGTCATTAAGTGTTCCGAGCTATTTTTTTTAGACTGAAACTTTACTACGTACAGGCTTTGTTCGGGTCTTAAGGTTCATTGATTTGTAGGTATTTTGAGGATACCCAAAGGATTGGAAAGAATAAAATGATGAACTAGTGACTAACGATGAATTTATTGTAAATCTTAGAATTGAAGGGAATGACCATTTCTTCGATTGGCGCTGTGAAGTTTATTAAAGCCTTTGTCAGCACCTATCGTCCTCATTAGCCTAAAGCATATATGATACTCATTTTAAAACTGTCTTCAATTGTAACATATTGTGTCAATTTCACAGAGGATATAACCTATCCTGAAATGTATTAAAATGTATTACTTTGGCAAGGGAATTAACATGCTTGCATCCATGTGTATTATTGGGAACTTAAAAACTGTATTAAAAGGGACTATTCAGAAAATTATACTAAGGAGAGTGACATTTAGCAGAAGTCAGATGAATGGATATTCAGGGGTTATAAATTTTATTACTCAGATGATACACACTGCATCCAGCTATGGATATGTGGTAAAACAATCCAGGTCCAAGCATTTTATATCATATTTTGTACCTTGCTCTACTTCTTTCCTTTTACAATAGTGTAACTAGAAACAGTAATGTCTCCACTCTCCAATTAGTTGAAGAGAATTGAAAAGGAAGATAGCCACTGTTTGCAAATTTACCCTGTGATTATGGTGGGATACACAGACAGGTAGACTATTAGTGTGATAATGTAGGATCATGGAGCTAATGTATAGTATAATATCAGATACTTTCCTGCACTGTTGGACAGGAGGATGTTCCATACAACAATTATGTGTCAAGATAAGGATTTAGTAAAAAGATCTAGTGATAAAATTTAAACTTAAGGCATCTTATATTAAAGAGTAAAGCACAACTTATGTTTCCATAAAAGTGCCTTAGCTCCTCCTGCCTGTGTGGATGGATCATTCAGAAATAATAGGACAGAAATAGTACAAATTTTGTATCTCAAACACTGGACATCTTGATATATTTCTTTATGTCAAACATATTTTGTGAATTTCAAGGAACCCTTATTTGTATCAAAACTGTTTTTGCTGGAAATGATTAAAACCTAATCTAACCAAGCTTACCTAATGTCACATAGGTAAGAGCTTGCAGGTTTAAAATTTAGATTGACTGTTTTTTACCTTGGAAGGATAAGATTCACCTTTATTTCTTGTTAAACCAGTAGGGAATTATGTAGGCAAACTCAGTGCAGTAACCTAGTACTAAGACTGTGGTGTCAGATAATCAATGTAGAAAGTACCATGTCTTCATTTAAATACCTTTGTTGTAACGTTTTATGTTTAGTGTTACTTAAATCATTTTATTTGACTAGATGATCTTTATGGTTTTCAGTATATGGGTAACTCACTTAGGATATTCAGTTTTGGAGCCCTTTAATGGTGGCAAGTGAGGAATTAAGTAGTATAAACAGACAGTTATTACTGTATTAATTTCCTATCACAGCTCTTTCTAGGAAGAAGTACATCATGACATCATTTTCAATGTCAAGAAATCCTTACCTATTAGACAAAGTAGATGATCATTTTCATCACCTTGGATTCTCAAGGGAAAGTGCTGATGTCATTAAACAATTTCACGATGCAAAGGTTTGTAAATGACATAAAACAATTTGAATCCATTCACAGCCATTTGATTTATTTTCAATAACACATAAATATGTAAGTCCCATCACTATATTTTGTATGTCTGTTGCCAATTGACTCCTAAGGATTTCACTTATAGTCAATTGTCAGATGTGCTTAAAAGAACTGTTTAAACAAAAAATGTGATCTCCACTTATTATTTCAGTTACAGACCCATTTTTGCATGATGAACTTTCAATTTCTAGTCTTGAACACATTTTCTGGGAATTGCTATGGCAGGTATAAAGATCTTTAATTAAATTGTTGTGAGCAAGCTTCCAGTAGTTCTTGTATGATAGCTTAATAACTGTTTCATTCATATCCATAACTGTGATGCTATGATGTGTGTTTCGGTAGCATAGACCTTGTAAGGCTTTATCAGGGAGATATTTTTTAACTGGCCTCTTGTCAGAAACAGATCCAGAGGGTTACAACAATTGTGACTGACAGATAATAGCAATTTTTTTGAAATGCTTTTGTCTAACTTTTATAATTAACGTAAACCTCAAAGACATCATTATTGTTAGAGACTTTGATGCTCACAGTCCCCCCTGGTACTCGAAACCAACTGATGCCAGAGGCATCCACCTCTCAGACCTCATCAACGACTCCAACCATATTGCCCTGAACAATGCCACCCTCACTCAGCTTCCCTATGGCTACCCATGCTCCTAAGATGTCATTCTGGCATCCGTCTCCATCTTCACTTCAACATAATGGACTACAAAGACTACCCTTATCGCTGACCACCTCCCCATCATTATCAGCCTTCACACTACCTACCAAACTCTACACCCAACTAGGAAAACTTTCACCGACATCAACAAAGCAACCTGGGATGCATACCTGGAGGAGACGGAAACTATGTTCTAAAACACACCATTGCTAAAAGTTCTTCTCTAATGAGGGAAAGTATTTAGGAGCATCGCAGCTAAGGCTGGATCCCAAGACACCCTATCAGCCGGTCACAACATGAAAAGCATTCCTGTTCCCCCAGGAGCCAAATTCCACCAAAATTTAAGCATCAACAACACACTGTCCTCTCCCTCAAGACAAAGAGTCTGTACTGATGGCATACCAATACTTTGTCCTCCCAAATATCAATTATGGTACACCCATTAGGCCCCCTCAAGTCTGCAACACCAACTTAGAAAAGCTAAAATGATCACAATACACAGGAATCAGAATAGTCACAGGTTGCTATGGTATGTCTTTTATCTCTCACCTACGCCAAGAAGCCGAAATCTTACCCATTGGAGAGCACACTGATCTCACTAACCTCCCAATACCTGGCTGGAACCATGCAGCCTGGGCCCAAACCCCTTACTGGATAAAAGTCCCCTGCATATTAGCCCATCTGAACAACAACTCAATGTAAGGGTCAGAAATGCTCTGCCCCAACTCTGCTTTAGCTACATTCGTCTCACTAGCGCATACCTAAACCGCCTGGACCCAACAGTGGACAATAAATGCCCCAAATGCAACAGGACAATTTTTGATGTCCCACACCTATTCAATTGCCCTCAGAACCCAACCACTCTCACACTGGAGGACCTATAGGAAAGACTCAGTAATGTCGCTGGATTCATTGGCTTTGCTGGGCAATGACAACAATATGTTAACAAACAGGTGGTATTCTGTATGACTATTAAGGGTAATGCTGTGGATTGATGTATATGCCATGTCAGTATTTTAATGATTGTTTGTAACTTTTTGTGGTAATCTTTAAAATTATTTCCTTTTATTGTTTCATGTTCTTGTTCAATAAGGTGGATTTATCAGTATTTTAGATATTTTCAGCAAGTATTCTTTATGGATTTTACTTTGGATAAAACTTTCCTGTCTACTACTTACATCCGCTGTATTGGTCCCAAATGTGTTTCTTCCCTGTGGTAAACATGTCAGTTAAGAAACATGTCTTTGGTAATTCTATTTATTATTTTGTGTTTTTCATTTGATGGACTATGTTATGACATAATAAATTCATTGTACCATGATGCATTTCTGTTGATAGGTTGTGTGTATGAGTGGTAGCACTGGCAGAGTCGTACAATTTGCAAAGTTTCTTCGGGAGAGGTTGAATATAGGACAAGGAATTGAACCAGTTGACCTGTGTCAGACTGACCGCTATGTACTTTACAAAATAGGACCAGTTTTAGCTGTTAGTGTAAGTATCTGATTTTGATTTATGCGATTCATACAACTAAACCTGTTTAACTGAAATTGATAATAAGGATGAGTGCAGCCTGTGTCTATTATGAAATAATGCTTCTTACTGACTTCATCACATCCTTATTTTGTTTCCGATATTGTTGTAATATGCCTTTTAGGTATAGCCACTTTAGAAAGTAGACATTTCTTAAGCTGACTACATCTGTGTGACTTTGGGCTTCATTTGTTGTCAATCGTTTTATGGTTGGACACATACTTAAAAAATAGAATAAACTTGTAAATAAATTAAACTGGGATCACATTATGAATGCAAAATTTTACTGTAAGGCAAATACTTGCCAATGTATTTAATCTTATGGTGTTTGTATCATATGAAAGATAATTTGCATAGATTTGATGGCTTTTGACAATATGAAATTTGGAGCACCATGCTAACAATTTTAGTCCTTACCAAAGGTTGTGTTGACAAAAAAGCATTATTTGGAGTCAGGGATCAGACAATAAAAGCTTTGTTTGTAGCAGCATTGTTTGTGGATCCATTACACTAAAACATCAAAACAAATAAATGTCTTGCCATGCATGTTTACATTGTGTAATATCAACCATAAAACATGTGAATTAATAATTTTTTGTTTATATTCCGGGATTTCATTTTTTTAAATTATAAGCTTTAGCTGATAAATTGTCATGAGCATCAACATATAACTCCTTAAGCAGACTGAAATCACACTTTGTAATCAGGACATTAGTTATGGAAAGAACCAATACAAAATCTTTCCAAATATGAAAAAAATGTTGCCAGTCACCAAGTATTTAGTTTTTGCAATCAGATATTACTAGTCTCTATAACAAGACTACAGATCTCATGAAGCTCACAAACAATTCTGTCGCAAGTTGTCTTTTCCACAGTCCCAATTGCACCGTTGCAGCGATCAGCCATTTTGACAAGACCACATCCTAAACAGGCGGAAGAACGCGTATTTAACGTTATATGCGTGCAGTGCAGGTGTGAAACATCAGTCTTACCGCGGTAAATTGTTCAAAATTCAATTCTTATAAATCAAAAATTGACCAGTTTGGAGCGGTTTATACAAGACGTATCGATTCAAGGTAAAGCGCGTGAGAATGACCTTTATGAACACCATAAACAGTCTCAATCTGAACGGCATAGGAACAAGGATAATTGAGGTTGGATCTTCCTCTGTCAGCTGCAAAGGTCTGACTGTCTTAATTTTTCCCGTGTAGTATTTCCGAAGTTTTTATACTCTTGTAGAAGGTGGAGTAGTATTTAAGTCGAAACTGAATCAAACTCTTCATTTTTTTGTGCGAAACCTTAGAAGTACAAAAATGCGGATGGTGCGTACGAAAGCCCAATTATTAATTCTCTGTCTTCAAGTGTGCATAGCATATCAGTAGGAGAAATAGGGAAAATTGTACTGAAACTGTTTATTATGTTTTTTGTAGCATGGAATGGGTGTTCCTTCAATCACAATCTTGTTGCATGAACTCTTTAAACTATTGGATTATGCTGGGGCAAAAGGTGTGATTTTCATACGAATGGGAACATGTGGTGGAATAGGTGGGTATATTCTAACAGATTTAAATGCACGTTCTTACACATACATACACACACTATGTTTATATTGTATTAGGGATCTGTATTTACTTTTGAATCTCGCTTAAAGTCTTAAGCAAATCTTAGTTGTGGAATTCCAATTCTTCCTCTTGATGGTTCCACTTATTTGTGTCTCTCCTCACGCGTTATATGAATTTCCGTAGGACCACTTGAGGCGTGATACCTATAGGCAACGTCTTATGGATAAACCGTGTGAACTTACGTCCCACTTGATATTGGTGCATGACATCATCACATGTAACCTAGGACTCCTGACTATTTTTGACACCTCTGTTACTGAGCTAGTAAACTCGAAAGGAATTACCAAAGATTTATAGTCAATAAATCGAGATTGTCTTCTTGTGTTGCTTGTACACCTACTAATGAATACACTTAGGATAGCCTTTATATCTACAAGGTATTCATTTCTCACCGTTTTTACTAGTTACAGATAGAATTAAGGTGGCCTTGTAAAAAGACCACTCCGTCTATTACTATCTCAAATTGGCAGTAAGGAAAGCTGATTGAACATTGACTCCACCTGTTTGTTTATAATATATGGTAACAGTTTCTATTTCTGTATCATGCATAGTCGTTATTACGATATTGTTCACTCATAGTGAGAAAGCTGTGCACTCTTGTAGGTATAAAACCTGGTACAGTTGTCGTTTCCAAGAGAGCAGTAGACGGACTTCTTCGCCCATTCCACGAGCAGGTATGGTATCTATGACTTAGGCTGAATTCGCGATGCGGTGGGATTTTTGGCATTGCAGCAAAAAAGTATGGCTTTGTTCATTCTAGAGGCATCCATGACATTGTATTCCGAGTGACTATGGCTTTTCCGTAGCGGCTCTTGATAGCGTGTCCGTTGTTAAATGTTTAAAAGCCATGCTACCTAGCCTATGTGCTAATTAACACGTAGTAAGTCTTACATAATAAACGGAGAAACGACCTACAACGATCCCACAATTATCCACAATGATCCACTTTATTGAGGGTCGTTCCTCATTTTCTTACTTCCGAAAGTAAGTTTTGTTTCTGTATTCTTCTTCGGTTTTTCTTCTGTCATAGAGAGTTTTATGCTGTAATATGCGTGGTTGTGAAACTAAGTTGAAATTAAGTACTTTTAAGCTTGAGTCGGCATAGGATGCAATAAAAGTTCAACAAAAGTATGAACGAAGCGCTATTATGTGTTCTTTATGTTGCAGAGAGCAGAAACTGGATCACGTTTTAGACATTTACAGCATGACGATTTTGTCATCTATATTCTCAATGTAGAAATTTAGTAGTTGATAAGGGAATCTAGTACAAAACAGTATTTTGTAAATGTTGCTTTTAACATTTTATAGGGGTTAAACTTGTGTCCTCACAAAATAGCCAATAGTAATGCTTAAGTAGCACACACACACATATATATATATGTGTGTGCTCAAAAATACACTCTTCTTTAAAACGTTTCGACATTAGTCTTCATCAGTTACTTTGAGTAAATATAAATCTTGATACTTAGTGTGATTGGGCTTATGAGTATTATATATATACATACATGCATTCATACATACATATACACAAACTACACAAGCCAACAATCTCCTATGTTTATTAAAAATTATATAGATTCTTCAAAAAATAAACATCTCATATAACTGAAGAAGACTCTTTTTCAGATGCGAAGGTAAAGAAGTATGCATATAATGTTCAATTTTTCAGATGGTTCTTGGACGACTGGAAAGATATGTCACAAATTTGGATACTGATCTATCCAATAGCATCATCTCGGCAGCAAAAGAATCTGGACTTTCGTATGATATCGTGGAAGGTGACACAATGTGTTGTCACGATTTTTATGAAGGTAGAGTCTTTCCTTTCCTTAGTTTGTATTTACCTCTCTGCTCCTTCACTTGTCGTACGTTTGGAGGACTTTCTTTAAATTCAATATTTATGACTTATTCTCAGGAACATTAAAACCATTGGATGAGCAGTTTGGATTATAGAAAACCTATACTGCTGTCATTCTACGTCCAGCTATTTCATTCACATGTCATATGACATGCTTGATTGAGTGATCAAAAGCATATAGTCCAGAAATCAGTAGCCTTGAATCTAAGGATCGTTTTTGAAAGGCTATTCACTAAACCATGTGAAGTGCGTAGAGAGCCCCCTCCCCCCTCCCGTCTTCGTAATCTATGCGATAGAATAAAATCAAAAAATATAATAAGTTTCAAGGGTAGGAATATACTGCAATTATTTATGTTAATGTACTTTTTGTTACCTTTTTAGTAATAAGCACTACTCTTGTATGAGTCTGTCATACTATATTCATTGACATGTTTACTCTAATGGTGGCCTTTTGCATGAAATCGATTTATAAATCAGAGTTTCACCAGAATTCTTCGTACCAGCTTGAAAGTTTCTCATAGCAACCCACTTTTGTTTTCGTCAGAGGACTTTGGTTAAGGCCAAATTCTTGACTAGCACTCTTGTAACAAGGAAGACTGAAGAAGCAATGTGTTCTATAGAAAATACCTTCCAAGTCACTCTGTGTAAAATGACAAGCAATGTTTGAATACTGAGCGCGTAAAATTCTATAGTGCCTTTGTAAAACAGGCTGAAATTTTTTTAAAGCTATCACTACCTCAACTTCATTAAGAGGCAGTTACGCTATCATGCACATTTCTAGGGTAAGTTTGCATCAGTGGCTAAATAGGGAATATACCTGTGAGGTTAATTTTTGCAAAAAATGTTATAATATTTTTGATAGCTCAGCTTTATTGACTAATGACGTTGCTTCAGCGCTTCAGCGAAATTCCCATGTATATCTGTATGTCATAAGAGTCTTAAAAGAGCCTGGTCATATCACAAGAGACACCTATTGATTTTTAAAAATATATGATACTATTTTGTCCTGCGAATGAAAAGATTCTCAAGTAACTCTTCCGTCAGGATGCCAGCTTGGATAACTTTTTGGTATTGTATGACTTTAAATTGTGATAGTGAAAAGTGCCATTTGTAAAATTAATCCAATTTTTGTTAAATATCAGCTTCGATTTTGTACTTCATAATAATTATAAAACATATTTATGCCATCAGATCGTCGATGTAATCTTTTCATTCCTCTCGACTAATTAGGGTACCATGTTCTGTCTCTAACCAGGTTGCCTCGAGGTTGCAGGGCATAATTTTTGGCTATGGTCAAAAAGTAGTTTACGTTTTAGGACAGTTACCCCTACAACGATATCTCTTGGCCTCTATGCACTCTTAACATGAAGCCTCTGAAGGAAAGAAAATCTTCATTTGCATAACTTTCTTGTATGATAAGTATTAAATCGGCTCATAAGAATTAAATAAGGATGAAAGTTTGTCCAGTTCAGCATGGTGTATTTAAGATAACCCCAATGATATCTAAGAATAGGAAATGATAAAGGTTTACATGCGTAGTTAGAGAATTTATGGCGTGTACGATACAACTAAGATACATTCCAAGAGATGTAACAAAGCTGTTAATATGTAAGTTTATGATAGCAGCTGTTACATGTGAAAAAAGACCTTGAGTTCAAGCATGTAAAGATACGAAGAGATATATGAACTAATTTTTAACACGAATTCTTTCAATTTGGATGTTCTCTCTTCATTAACGTAGGTCAGTGTCGCATAGATGGAGCTTTCTGTAATTACACAAATGAGGACAAGTTGGAATATTTGACAAGGGCCCAGAAAGCGGGTGTTGTTAACATTGAGATGGAATCTTTAGCAGTAGCTTCACTTTGCAAGAGAGCTGGTGTTAGAGCAGCTGTCCTGTGCATCGCTTTAGTGGATCGGCTTACTGGAGATTGTCCAGATATACCTGCTGCAGATCTTGCTGACATCCAGAATCGTCTCTGGGAAATTGTAGTTGCCTTCTTGAAGAAATATTTGAATGGAAATCTCTGATTTTATCTAGGATATGAACTAAAGCATCCTGCAGATAGTATGTTGATGTAGATTACATAATGATGAATGTATTGTATTTATAATTGTTCCATGTCATTTGCTCGATCTTCTTGTATTTTGACGAGTCTTTATTTATTTTCAAGAATGTAAGATTATAGGCATGTAGCAATTTAGTTCTGTGGGTGACATTGATTTTGTATCTTGGACTTTATAGGGGTAGCTTGTTCATTCTCAGGTGATCCTCACACTGTTACGGGCTTGACAAAACATGATTGTGTCAATTTGGTCTTCGTCATTGGGCGGTGTCGTCTTTTGTAGGAAACAGTGCACACTTATATTTGATTGACTTCGCTCGCCATTTCTACTGTTTACGTAAAGTAGTTCTTATGAGAATTTGTTCCGAGTTGGTTTTTCCTCTATCATTTTAAGACTGTTGTTTGGCTTTTAACTGCTAAGTCAGTTACTGTTAGTTACTGTCGTTATTTGTTTGGGCATGAAATAACACAGCTGGCATTCGGTCGAGTAAGCATTATTCATGGTAATTGTAGGTAATGCATAAGCACGAATTACTAGATGGGGACTAATCCTATGAAGTTGTCATTTAATACCGACCCTTTGGAATTATCGACCTATACGTGAATCGAATAGGAAATACTGGCATCAAGCAAATCGTGATAATTTGCGTATAAGCAGTCAGAAATGGAGAAGCAAACATTGTTATCAGTCAGTCCTCGAGTTATTAAGTAGTCTTGCATCGTCATCATATGATTATGGCCCATTATCATCAGAAGCAAGCACATATTTATCCTTTTTCGCATTTTCGGGTAATAGATGAGTACAATTTCCACCAGTTGTTTCTGATGGAAACTTTAAATTCGCGCTCACTGGTGATGTTAGCAGATGGAAGATAACAAATACTCTTTAGCCAATGTGCTGCCGTATGTGGTAGTTCAATTTTCTTCATTTTCACACAGAGTAATGGACTGCAGTCCGAATTAGACTCTCCGACCGATTTCCGACCAGATTTACGTCGTTGTCGGGTCGGTGTCGGAGGTCCGACCGAATGTTAGCACTAGCCATTGCTTTAGAATAAAATGAGTAATGTAAACGTGGATGAGGTCGCATCAAATGTTTCGTAGTTTTGTACTATTTCTTTTGCGGTTGAGAGTAGTTGTAGTGTGTTCTCTGGCATCCTTGTGGAAATTTGTAGTCTCGTCAAGCTACTTCGCCGGATTTCATTGTACGAGACTCAGGACCGGACATATAGGACATAAAATCGGCAATCCACCAGAGTGGAAGAAAAGTAACTGCTTTCAGTAGCCCGTAGGATGGTCAAATGATGATGATGATATTTATGACGATGACTAATTATAACGATGACGACAGATGATGATGATCACGATGGCAATGATTATGATGATGACGACGGATAATAATAATGATGATGAATACGATGATAACAACGATTATAATGACTACAATGTATGATATTAATGATGACGACAATGATGATGACAATGATGATGTTGACGAAGCGTAATGTTAATGATTATGACAATTTGGTGGCAACGGATAATGATGATAACGACGGTGACTACAAGTGATGAGAATGATGATGAGAATGATGATGACAATCATTAAGATGATAACGACGAAAGGTAATCATGGTGATGGTGACAATGGGAATTATGATAACGACGGTTGACGAAAATCAGGATGACGATGCCAGAAATTATTGATGGTGAAAATAGTGACGATGATCATATGGAGTACTTGCTTTCACAATTGGTGGATAAAGCTTTGAAAAATTGTATTATTTAACTTTTGTCAGTCCTGTCAGCAGGATTTTTTTTCTCTGTAGTGCAATTGACCTTCTGTCGTTGTAATGTTCCCTATGTAATATAAAGTATAAAATATTGTTACGACAGTGAAGTCGGTTTAGAATGATTCTGAAGGGAACAAAATAAATGAGTTTCTTTCTACGTTTGTAGTGTAAAGCGATTGTATTCTTATTTATAATTCGACAACAGTGATAGTATTTTTGGCTAACCAATATCTTTCCTGATTATGTTAAAAGTTGAACAGCAAGGAAAACTGCAAGGAATTTCTTCGGAAGCATAATACCAAGGGCAATTAGTAGCACCACTAACAAGACAAATGAATTTATCGGTCGTGTAATGGGAAGAAGAAACCGAAAGCTTTTCGAGCCACCAACTTTTGAGAAAGTATCTATTATTTTCAGTGTTCATTGGACTTTGAGAGCATTCTACACTTGATCGCATTTTTAGCCTCTAGAGAAGCCCTTTCTTTCTTTCACCTTGAACAAATAAATCGTTTCTGCTTCGTTACTTCAGTGTTCCTTGTTTTAAGCCAAACGGAACCCTTGCAGCAAATTCACATTCGAGAGCGTTCTTTTTGTTTTGTAGGTATAATTTAGTTGAAATGGAAAATTATGGTGACAAGGTATTGCCCAAGTATCACTGTAATGGCTCCTTTTTCAACTGCCGTGTTTCTCGCCCTGAGTAGCCTTAGTAATACTGTCTGCTGGGACACACTTGGATGGTATCTAGTCAACATTGATCAATTCATTAGTTATGTTGTAGTGGAGTATTTTCTGCTAATTTTATCAGAGAATTGTAATCGCACTAAAGTCAACAAGGCCTTGGTAACGATCTTATGCGATATTGTCATTGTTAGACTTGAAAGTTGCATTTTGTAGTAATATTCAATCCAAGAAGGAGTCATTCAGAAATCAATATACCTGCCAAACTTGTCGGATATGTCCTGATAGGCCGTTTATAACACCGGTGAGAAATTAAAAATTTATACTAACACCCGCTGTTTGGATGACTACAGCTTTTGCGTGTAGCTTAAAATCAAGCTCGTCATTCAAAAGTAATGATTCATCTCTAATGTACTTGATAATTAATGTAAAGTCGCTACTCTGTCCTTTTGTTCGTACTTTCGGATTTTCCCTGTGCTTTTTAATTTAAGGACGTACCATACGCTTCTTTGACTTTAAAAACTTTGGATTGAATTTTCAAACAGCTGCAGCCATTACACGTGCTGACATATTTTGCAATTTCCCGATTGTCTGTTCCTTTGTGAATAGCGCGTTTCACTTTTTTGCTGAGGTCAGCGATACGTTTTCTCAAACTGACCAGTTCATGTGCAAAAACATTTTAGTCGAATTATTCTTCAAAGACTGGCAGGATATGGAAAGGGTTTTACACTTTTGTGGGAATACTGATAGAGTGATATGTTGTTGCCTTTGTACTCTGCTGGATTCAAACAGGTAACATAAAAGTAACGAATTGTTTTGTTTTGTCTAGATCATTTAATTTTTTAATTCAAATGTATCAATTTTTCAATGCTTTAGCTGTAAAGAAGCTGCAGTTTCTGGCCAATGCAAAACTAGAAGTTGTGCAGCAAGACAATGGCAAAAGGTAGTTCTGTCGAATTTTATACTTGTTTAAGAGGATTTTGTGTATACTCTAGTACAGTAAATTGGGAAGTGTAAGGTACAGGACGTATTTTCAAAGTGGAGCACAAGAATCCTTACTAAAGAATTGCTGTAGCTGAAAAAACTGCTCAGAGGAAAGGTCGGATTGATTGTTGTTGCTCTCATCCCAAGGACGTTATCTTACTTGGAATGTCATCTTAGAGTGGGTGAGACAGACGTGCGTGGTGTAAAAATCCTAATTGTCTCCATTAAAGCAAGATGGAGCTTGTGTAACGACAGGGAGATACAAAGGACTCAAGTCCGTAATTACAAAAAAAAAATCCACAGTGCTAGTATATATAGACATTCGTCCATGAGTCAGACTTTGTTATAATGGATGTATTTGGTCAATCGTTTGCTTTGAATGGCTTGTTTGGCACCGTAGAAAAGCTATATGTATTAGTGTGTGCCTCACGAAAAAGAAGGGAAGTACTTAAAGAAGTTCAGAAGGAGCACATTACCACTCAGTTACACTGCCCTCAAATAGTCTCTACAACCAGACTGTGGTTGCAACAGAACGTTCTGTCTAATGCTTTTTTAATTTAGAATTGCTATAGCAATTCCTTTATCAATATATTACAAAAGTGCATGTCAACAGGACACAGCAGAGTAACCATCACAGATGCTGAAACACTGTGTACTTAACAAGTTATGTACTTTGGAAGCTGTCTTAACAACATTATTTCCATCGAATATTTGCACTCTTCCGTCCTAAATAAGAGAATATTGACACTCTCATGGCTATAAAACACGTGGAAAGTCCAACTCATGTCGTTTTGAGTATGCTGACGTTTTTGAAAAAGCAAAATTATTGTTTTTGCAATGATCTAGAAGAGCAAAAGTTTGCCGTGCAGCAAATATGCAAAAAAGGATACGTGGAGAAAATTGTATGAACAATCTTTTTGTGGTACAAAACTTGAAAATCG
The DNA here is from genome assembly GCA_024741275.1 of Chironex yamaguchii. Classification (NCBI taxonomy): domain Eukaryota; kingdom Metazoa; phylum Cnidaria; class Cubozoa; order Chirodropida; family Chirodropidae; genus Chironex; species Chironex yamaguchii. The sequence goes on from JANTCA010074054.1 coordinate 15,154, forward strand.
CCCTGAAAATTTGCGACATTGCGCTAAAATCATACTTAAAAGCTTTTTTCGTCTGACACTCCTCAGA
>JANTCA010074076.1:0-15219 GCA_024741275.1 Chironex yamaguchii
TAGATAGATAGATAGATAGATAGATAGATAGATAGATAGATAGATAGATAGATAGATAGATGGATGGATGGATGGACGGACGGACGGACGGACGGACGGATGGACGGACGGACGGACGGGTGGATGGATGGATGGATGGATAGAGAGATAGAGCGAGACAGACATACAAACAGGCAGACAGGGAGGTAGGTTGGTAGGCAGATCAGATCAGATTTGTTGAGTGAGTGAGTGAGTGAGTGAGTGAGTGAGTGAGTGAGTGATGGATGGATGGATGGATGGATGGATGGATTGATTGATTGATTGATTAATTGATTGATTGATTGATTGACCGTAGATGGATAGATAAGTTAGGTTGGGTTAAGATTATCAAACATCTTACTGTTTGACCCATTTTTTAATCTTTGCTTGGTTGACTTTGCATTTTTGTTTGTTTCAAGCGGTTATACGTTGTTGCAAGCTTTGGCCTTTTTTGGTGAGAACAAATGTGTTCGTATCCAAGTTGATAATATCCCCTGACTCCTAAACTCGCACAATAGAAAACCGTGCCGGTCATTGATTTGATTAGGGTTGTTAATTGTTGTTTCGTTTAAATAGGCGATGCCAGAAATCACTAATGTTGAATTTAGCTTTTGTTTAGCTGTCTTATGCTCTGTTCATTCGTTGATATCCAATGGATTAACAAGTACACTTCTAGCTTAAAAACTATTCATTACCAAAAGTTCTCTGTAATCTCCTCAACCTCGAATATTCCAGCCACCTTTATGTAAGTAAATCCATTTCCGCTATGAAGACACTAGGTGGTTATTTGGCATCTCTCGTTGATTATTTGGTAAAGCTGCTTAAGACTGAATCACACCACATTAGAGGTGTAAATGATATTGTGGCAGGACCCCGAGAAACCTTTTTCACTGATTAAACTTAGTTAAATGGAATAAGGATATATTTGCTGATATCTAGTAATACAAGTAGCACCAGTATATACGCTAAGAGCATTCTCACTGGCAAATTTTCAAAGGAGATTCTAATGTTAATTTTCCACTTAAAAGAAGAACTTGCCTTGCTAAAGTGTTATTAAAAATACCGTATGACATGATTGTGAATCAGACATCTATTGCTTGGTGAGTTGGAAACATTTTGACATTATATTTCTCAACAGTGCATCTGTACAGGATAGTGTGCAACAAATATTAACGCTAAAATAGGAAAATGGTCTAACTGAAGCTTTGTAAATTGAAAATTCTAGCACGCGTCCTTTTTTCTTCTGAAAGGATGTTGAAGTTAGAACATATCCTTAGGCCTAGCATTTCAGATATGAAAAATAATAATTTGTAGCTTTTCCACCCTTTTGGAGGTACAAAATACATTGCTGGGTTATTCTTGTCTCAATTTTCAACATATATTGTGTGTTATAGTTAAACATTTGATAACATTTCCTCCTTGTTTGATTGTAGATCTTCGTCAATTTTGCACGAGCTCAGACAGAAGGTGTAGAATTTATAGCTGAAGAGAACAAGTACAACCTTGTTGCATGAAGAGACCTTAATAAAGGGTATCCCTCCGTGGGATAGTTTGATCCATGTCAACTGCAAAGAAGTTTATAAAACCAAACAATTTTTTCTGTATTAACTAACCTGTATGTCTCACCTCAATAGCAAAGTCACAGTGTTAAAACAAAATTGTAGTGCAAGGTGAAGAAGATAACGATCCATCCGCGAATTTTCGATCTACAGGGTCATAGTCAAGCGTGATGTCAAAACTTCGCGGATGGATCGTTATCTTCTTTAGAACGGTAAAATTACGAAATTTTCTCTGCTTAAAATAACAGAGCATGGATATAAGTACGCATTCCCATCGTTAGTCCGAAATATCTCACAATGAGGTGTCAGCGATCCAGGCGATTTCTGTGGATAAACTGGTGGCTTGCTAAGCTGTAATAATGATAAATGCCGTCGGAGGCATCCTGCAGGCAGGGAGGAAACTCAAAAACGTCGCATCGTAAGGTGCGCATTGTGTACAAAATTGTGTCACCGCACAAGACTGTTGATGAAACTTGGCAATAATCCATAATCTAAACCTCTAGCTTCTTTCTAAATTTTGATTTTTATGAACGACGTTATTAACAAATCTTGAATATTGAATATTGAATTAGGCGTCCCTTAATATACACATAGATCATAAATAAAACAACAGACAGTGCATTGGCCTGTCAGAGTGCTACTTGAACTGGCGACACACTGCATGAAAAAACACTATCAATGCTTTACAGAAGACTGCAGCACACTTAATTTCCAATTGGATGCGATCCTTTGACAGGTTTTTCGCGTTGTCCACAAAAATGGCGGATGACGTTTTCACCCCCTGATTTTTTATGTATGTTTGTTTTAAGTATGCATGAGTTTAATAAACAACGTACTTTTAGCTGTAAATGGGTGCAACATCTGCAACTTTTCGCTACTTTATTGGGCAAGGCGGGAAGGCTTGAAAATTGAATATTGATTGTTTACAAGTTTTGCTACGATACAGGTATCGAGTCTGAAACTTATTGACGTAAATTGAGGTTTTATGTCGGTGTATTTAATGTTTTAAAAAATTCCCGGGCTTAACGTAAACTTGTGTTTTTGATATTGTATTGAGGTATCTTGATAAGTCATATGTGGGATTCAAATTCCATCCATGCTGCGAATACTTGTGAAATAGTATCCTGGCCTTTCTTAACGACTCTGCTCTTACCAGTAACATTTGGTGGGGAACAAAGATAGTATACCCTCGTCATTGCGATAGGAGTGTATTACTAAAGACGAGATAAATGTTTGATTCCATCCACTCTTAAAACTATGTTTTCATGTGCGTAGAAACACACGGCCTCAAGTAAGATATACTACAGTATTTTCATCTGTGTTTGTTGTTAGTGGTCATATGTGAGTGATTTGAACCTCTAATTATTGCACGGTGGTGATGGTATTAACCCAGGGTTTACAAAGCACTAATATCAAGATATGGTTTGTATTTGTAAATGTCTTTTGCCAATTTTTAAACCACGAAACCTATATCTATACGCATGTCTATCTGTCTGTCTGTCTGTCTATCGATCTATCTGTCTGTCTGTCTATCGATCTATCTGTCTGTCTGTCTGTCTGTCTATCTATCTATCTATCTATCTATCTATCTATCTATCTACGTCTATCTATCAAACAATATCTCTATCTATGAAACTATATCTCTGTCTATCTGTCAATCTACCAATCAATCTATCTATCGGTGCATCCACCCTTTCATCCATCCACTAATCCATTCGTTGATTTATTGACCCATCCGTCCACACATTTTTCCGTCCATCCATTCGTCCGTCCATCCACCCGTCTGTCCATCCATCCGTTCATCCATTGATGCATTCGGCAATTCACTACAGTTCTAAATTGTAAGTCTACAGTCCATTTGTTCCCAATACGCAAGCTGATGTTTTTGTGTATCGCCCCTACTCCCCAGTAGATAAGAAACAGCACTACTACTCTGTAGCAGCCGTCATGTTCCATGTCATGTCTGTCTGTGGCAAATATTGATATTACAGGGCGTGCCTATCAGTATCAAAAATTCCCATCGTAGCAAGAATAGCAAAAGTTCGAGGTCTGTCTTTTGAAATACTTCAAGCCAAAACATCTTTCTGACTGCACAAATTGGTTATGAGTGGTAAAACCCTAATCGTATTTTAACTTTAAGTCTCTTTTCAAATTGTCTGACATAGTATACAGTGCAATGGAAGTTTCAAACTTGTTTTGTCCTAGCACGTTGTCTAGCAGTATTGATGCACTTGTCAGATCAATAGAGTACACTTGTGGTATGGATAATCGTAGTTTTAGATCGAATTTATTTTCAGGGTCAATTGAGACTGTGCTATAATTCTACATCATTCTCTCTAATACTGTGAGCTGAAAAGAGACAAGGCGATCAAAGATTGTGTTGCCATAGTAGTAATAATGACAAACGTTGATGTTTCTACACCAATAACCGTAAGCAATGACATTTTTAAACACAAAGCTAATTAAGTAGTAGTTGTAAATGACTACTCCTTCTATAATGTGGAAGATGTACTGTGCCTTCGTTAGCTCTTTGACTTCACCTTACTATGTTGTGATCTTAAGTTGGGATTGCTATTTGAGTTGCATTATCTTCTTCATCCCCTGGTAACTTGATATTTGGGCGACGTACGAAAGTTTAAGTAAAAGCCAGTAATCTTTACCTTATTCTACGTTTTCTAACCAGAGAGGTTTTTATTAAAACATATTTTGTTTCGAGGGGGAACATGTTCCAAATGATCGGAGACTTAGTTTTATTTTTCTCGGAGAAAGTATATACGTTAGCAAAAGAAACGAGGAAGATATAATGTAAATCTGTACATACAGTGCATATCAATCGTGACGTGGAGTTGTCTTTGCTTTTCAAATATGAACCATATTGAATGGAGTGTTTCACACAAACATAAGCTTCACCGTATCAATGTCGTTTTCTACCTATTTCCTCAATATGTTCATGTGCTTAGTTTAGACGATGTTATCATCGTTTTAGGCCATTTTGAACTATATTTGTCTTAGAAATAAAGCGAACTCATAAGCCAGAGTTAGTTTACAATAATTCGTATTCCAGTAGGTCTCCTTTCGGTTTCAATTTAATCTCTTTCGTAGTGACGTTTTATCGATGGAACCGAGAACTGCTTAAATTGGTCCGCTAGGTGACAATGGCGTTGTTATACATTAAATGATCTGAAGTCAGTATCAAACGTTTTTAAGACCAGGAACTACGACGAGTGTCCATATGAACGTTTATAATATGAGCAGTGAAAGTTTCCAACAACGAGACTTGATTTGGGTCACGTACATAGCTTCTGTCACTCACTAAAATATCTTGCTGCTGTCAGTTTTGACAACAGCATCGCCTTTTAATACAGATTGACTTAGATCACCATTAGTAAACTTAACAGAGCTGGTTTCCCTCCGAGACGATCTTGCAACTCTCAGTTAACTGGCAAAGCATAGTATATTCGACTGTAGGATCTCTTAACTGTAAAGGGACTATATTTCGAGATGCGAAACGAAAGTATATAGGGTAAAGGAATAGCTATTTAAGATAGCTGAGAAAAACAAATGTTTCTTAAATAGACCATCTCTCTCCTTATTTGCTTGCTATCAAAATATTTCACATTGGGTGAAGTATTTTGTTGTCGCCTGTGCTCTATATTAAGCAGCAGTGCCATTGTCCTTTCGCAAACTTCAACGTATGATGCGTCAGCGTTTGATCTATTGTCCAATTTGTACACAATATGGTGTATACTACAGCAATTTTAAAGTCAGCCTCTTTATGTGCTATTTATTTTTGTTTAGAAATTAGGTAGAAAAATTATACATTTTCATACTAATATTCGTTGTCAATGTCGTGTCTTTTCGTTCACTACAATACCAAACACATTTATGTGTTATGTTCATGTACTGATAAAAACATCAAAACAGGATTTTTATTTATTAAACATGCATATGTACTATTATTGCATTGTGAATAATTGTTTTTCTTTTGAAGTACCAATTTATAGGGTTTGTATCAGCGATTTGCTCTTAATTGTACACTAATGATTATCCCATTGTAAAAATATAAACGAAGAAAAAAATCTGAAGTTTAGTAATATGTCTTACCTAACTAATTTCGAAAATAACGAAACTAGAAATTCTTCCTTTTCGGGTTTGTTTGCTTTTTTTCTTGTTTTCCTTCCCATTTCTCATCTTAATTTCTTCTTTTTCCCTTTCTCGTTTTTTTGCTTTTTTTCTTTTTTTCTTAGCATTCTTGTTCCCATTTTTCTTTCCTTATTTTTGTTTCTTTTTCACCTGTTTTTCATTTTCGTTTCCCTTTAATGGCTTTGGCATCTTTCTCGAAACACTTCTCACCTCACCAGATAAACAAAGTCATCACACTCAGAGGTTATCAATTGTTATTGTATAACTCAAAAACCAAATGTGTAACTCCAATACCTTTGTTTTAAAAGAAATCAATTAAACAACCCACTTTTCGATTCCAAGTCTCGGTTGCGCATCAGATGACCAAATGATTGACCCATCCATTACAATTAAGGTTCTGCCTATCAATATCAACTTACTCAAAAATGTAGTGCCCTGGGGCTAGTATATGACTAATAAAACATAAAATGTGTAATTGACCGCTCCGTTAAAGAAGAAGAGAACAATTCATCCTCGAATTTTCTATTTGCAAGGTCTTAGGGCCCGTACAGAGAGGCCACCGAATTTTGTTTCGGCATGTCAGTGACATAGTCACTCTGTGCCGATCATTCCGAGGGTAGAACAAAGAACACATATTTTAAGTGCGTGAAGGCAGGCCCGCTGAACTAGACCTAGATGTGAGAGGCTGAGCTTTGAATGTCATGTTGTGCCCGACTGCCGTGTTGTAAATCCCAACATGTCTGTTTTAAGTGAAGAGTTTTTACTCTTGGATAGCGTTCTTCCAAAATTAAGGAAGAAACGAATTGGCGTGCATGAAATCAACAGGGAAAGAAACATATCAACTGAATATCACCGTCTCTTTCCCAAACTCAAAATCATGCTGATAGATTTTTATTCAAACACAAAAATGAGTCGAGATACACTCCAGATCATTTTCACTACAGTTGAACACTGGTTGACGAAGACATGGTATAACTGGCATTGACCTATTTTACCCAAGGAACGACCGGTGGTGACTTCAAGGTGAGTATAAAAACTCCTATTATGTTGCTTACACCGAGTAGCGGTCGTCGGTTAGTAGGAATCAGAATTCCATTCCTATAAAATAAGCTGCCGCAGATCGGCGCAGAGAGTAGGCCGTGTCCCTCTGCGATTGTGGTAATTGTATAGCTTGATTGCTATTGCTTACGGCGCATGGCGGATAGGTGGTTAGTCGGCCGCCTTTATGCTCTCCTCCTTAGTCATGCTGCGGAATGACTTATCCAAACCAATCTAATTTCTTTGTAAAGATAATTTATTTATACTCGGGACTATACTATTGCTTGGAAGAGCCAATCCTCTGCAAAATATGAACTGAAGACCTCTGATGAATATTACTGCTTTGTGGCTTGCGATATCAACATGTTGGCATCTAATGATTTTATACAATGGTAAAGGTAGTTTATTGGTACGTTACTGGCTTCACATGTGGCAGGGCGTAACTTCCACTCCCAAAATGGACTGTACCAAAGAGGTTACAAACGATATATTTCTTTCCTCCTCAGCATTTCCTCTGCACCTGCGGAAAACATGAAAAATGAGAACATACTGTTACCACTATTGCAGTCCACGCTGTAGCATTTACTCTGCTTTGCTGTAAGAAGTAGGGGACAGGGAATGGTCATCCAACTATATACATTAAATTATGGGAAAGGACCTTGCATTTAGACTTCATACAGTTTATACGGATAACATTCAGAGCAGAATATTGCTAAGCAATGAAATTTAATAATATCCTGCTAAATTCTCGTTTTCTTTGCATAGAAAGAAATCTCACCTCTTTTGGCAAGTGATCTATATTCTACGGGGCTTTGTAGTCCTTCGCTGTAGCTATGCAGTTTTTTTCTTCTTATGTGTTTTACTGGGTTAGATATGCTATCCTCGATTTTTAAGGATATTGGTGCAGCTTACATCGTGGAAGGCTCTGACCATGCTGCGCGTAGTGATAAATAAGCTAAAATGCAATGCAACAACGTTATCATCAGATGATGTAGCGTGACTTCATTCGAAATCAGAGCGGTTGAATTGGTAGCAGACTACTGCGTTTATCTGCGTTTTGATTTCCTGACAACGAATGTAATGATCATACGTCATAAAAGAGAAATACCAACAACATTACACTTAGCGAAAAGATTTAAGCAATTAAATAGTTATGTATTCTAGACTATTACATTTTAAAATTTGTGGATTATACTACACGATTATACTGATACAAAACTTGAAAATCTTTGAAAATTTGCGACATTTCACTCAAAACATACCTAAAAGATATTTTCGTTAGCTCGTTTCGGTCCATGTTTCTTATAAAAAGATTGCCATATATAGCGACCTGTGTCCGTGCAATAGCTGGGTCAAAAAAGTGCAGTTCAATGGCCCCATATACCACTGTTCCACATATTGCTGCATGCTGTAAATTCTTGTGTGCCCCTTCGGGCCAAAGATGATGATCGATTTTCCCTTTTGGTCCCCAGGTGACCTCTTTCTGTCAAATTTGATAGCCGTATTAAATTTATGTGCAGCAATTTTCTGCCTTGTGATGTTTGTTGTTATGGTCTGGCAGTGACAAATGTTGTAAAGGGTCCCTCCTGAGCCTATGACATTTCCCTCCAAAACCAAACTGTGGAAACAGTACTGAGTTAGGTTGCTGTCTTTACAATGTCCTTTCTGGTTCTGAAAGTACTCCTTATATTTTTATCCTTAGTTTTATCCTTTTATTCATGCATCTGGGCTGCAGCGATGACTGCTTATGAGCTTTTGCATGAACAATGCATCATTTCTTAACCTTATCCCAGGGGTCATTCAAAAGTACGTGTCAGTGTTGGGTCAAAACGACAATTTTTTCCGTTATGTACTTTATGAATGACCCCCCCCCAGGTTAAGCATTAATGTTCAGTACCCTTCTAACTGTTTCGACGTTTGTACTTTCGCTTTGTTTATTGTTAAATGTTTTTTATGTGCAATTTCTTACTTATTAATCTAAAAGGAGTAAACAAGAGGCAAAAAATCTTTACTAATTAACTTAGGTCTTTTCTTTTCAGAATCCTTCCAATTTTGCTTTCACGTGAGACAAGAAAAGGTTACAGAGAAAACGTGACTGTCCTGCTTAGAAATCACGCTTGTCTTCAACTCTGCATGCACACAACAAAGCCACTCAGTACCTGCTCGTACTTGCCCAAGCTAAACAATTACATTTAACTAATTAAGGAACAACGAGAAAGATATAATACATCTTAAGCAAGGTTGAAAAACAACCTTCAATCATTAAAAATGATGCCATTGGGAACATTGGGTCTTTGTTTATGAAGTAGTAACTGAAATAACCATTGCGCCATGAAAAGGTGTTGTTTCAAGCTGGAGTGATTGTAGTCATTAATGGAAGCATTCTGTCAGCAAGACAGGAAACTGTTTACGCTCCTTTGTTCGTCTAATTGTGCGTTTCAGGATCAGAGTCTGGTGACGAGCATTCAACTCCGCCCAATCCTCTCTTCTGCAATGTAAGTGGGAATAGTGACATCGCTTTCAAAATAGGTTTAAAACGGGAACATAAAACTTTCAATATTCTCGTGGCTTAGGAATTTTTTCTCTGGTGATGACGGTCAGTTTCCTATTCTCTTCCGAAGGTAAGCTGGTTTGTTTTGTATAGTTTGATTTATTTATTAGATTTCTCTGAATTTAATTTGTTCTTCTTTTTCATCGCTTTAACTAAGTGCTCGTCGTTTCATAATGCATTATCATTTTCAATGAATATGGAATTGGCAATTTTCATGAAAGGTTCCAGGTTACTGTCATAATCCTCATATAATAATTGGGAAGGACATCACGTAAGGCACCAGTCTTGTTTGATTTCCTTTCAGGTATAATTGGTTACTGAAAACAAAGTTAAAAGTATTTATAATTCATCACACTTACACATTATCAGACACCCACAGCTTGTAAATTAAAACTGAAATGAAAACAAATTGTTCTGTTAAAGTATGCACCTGAGACTTAATTTACAAAACCAATCCTCATCTTGCCTTGTGACCTTATTTAATGTAAAAAAGAATGAAAGAGAAGGATATTCTCTGTTTAGAACAATTCACTTTGGATTTATGGTCGATTTTCGTTTACACATCAACCTGACGGTACTAGCATTGCACAAGTTAAATTGTCAAAAATTGCTCGTTTTAATTCTATTATCGATCATAATTTATTCGTCGTTACCTGTGGCAAGAGCGATCAGTAAATTGACGAAGAAAAGCTTGTATTAAAATCTTATTCAGATACACCATTTCAAAGAAAGTAGAAAAAGAATGTCTATATGTCCATTTGCATTGGAGCAAAAAACACGATAAAACTAATCCTGTAATATTGTCTTTTCAAAGGCTGTACGTGTTTCTTAGGAAGTCGTTTAATTGATACAGTCCGAACACCGAAATTTGCATGACAAATTGTCAGATTTTAACTCAACCATCAAAGGTGCTGTCATGGAGTCTCTAAGCAGCACTTTTGCATTTTATAAAATCTAACAAGTCTTGTTTACTTGCTGTGGGATTATCGAATTTGACAAAGATTGTCATGTTTTCAATGGGAGCCCCTATAGCAACTAGTGAATCTTCTTAATCCTCAGAAATGTTATTATTATCAGCGATTATATAAAGCAGTTCCTACACAGAGGATGGCCAAAAATGCATCTGTCATTGGATTCCTTTATAGTTAAATTTATGGCTTAAAACAACTTGATTTTTCTTAACGGTACTACAATCATTTTTATTTTATGGCGTGCAGTTATTATTCTAAATAGTAGTACACTGCCACGGAGCAAGGATTGAAAATATTTAATTCTTATCTAATTACTATATCAGAATTTTAATATAATCATTGTCCAACGTTTCCCTTGGAACACCAGATTGCTTAGTTATTGAAAGATTTCTTTCAGGATAAAATGGAGCCAGCATAGACTTGGTCATATCTGGTTAGATTTGGTTAGATCTGGTTCTTCCAATCAAACTGAAAGTTGAAGTCTGTAATCTTACTGACAGTATAGTTGTCCCTTAAACTGTCTTAGACGTTCTCAGTGGTTGCAGTATAAACATTGTGTCAAGTATCATCAAGTGTTTGCTTATAAGTAGAGAAACTAAGAACCTTTGCTTATTTTGTTTGTCAACCTTGAAAGATTTTATGCAAAGTCTTCTAACTTAGACAACTTCACTGACAAGAAGATGGCAGCTGTATTTCCAGAAAGAAAAACTGTTGACTTTTAGTGCTGCTATGGGATTCCTCTACTAGGAAAAACGCAAATGGATATTCGTAAGAATTATAGCTCGTAGTAATTGCGATTGCTAAATCATTGTTATATCAAAGCAATAATGCCAGTTGGGCAAGACTAGACATGTCTAGTGAACACCCCCAGGAATTGTGATGTTCAAGGGACCCTTCAAAACCTTTTCCCTAACTTGTTTACAACGTTCAGATGGCGAAACAATGAAATTTGAACAAGGCGATTGTACAGTATGCGGCCTTTGGCAGATTGCATGCAAGGCAAAAAAACAAAAAAAAACAAGAATGCTTCACGTACTTGAAAAGATTGAAGGACAACATACAGAATAAGTATATGACTCACAAGAATATTTGAAGAAGGAAAGGTCGAGTAAGGAAGAGAAGAGGAGAGAGGGTTAGAGCAGTCCAAACAAGGGTTGACAGCTGTTGAGAATAACAAAACGATTGCAAGAAATAAGTTTAAAGTGTTTTGTACTCACTAATCAAGTACATGGTGTGACAAACAGAGTTCGGTATGAGATAAAAAACCTGGTTACGTGATGACGAAAACCAGACCAAATGGAACTAGAAGCACTCCGAGAGAACAAACCTCCACCAAGCCACAGAGGCGTTGTGGGCCTCCGGTGTCAGGGAGGAAGGGGGACAGAAAAATTTCTCGTAATTAGAAGCAGTATATGTTACTGAAGGTGTAGAAGAGTTAAGTAAAAAACGATGAATTAAGCTGAATTAGTGCTTTAACTATACGTAAGTCGGCACAGCAATCAACACCATCAACGCCTACTTCGTTCCATTGTGGAGTGTAACTTGTTTTTCACTAGCTTGAGTTTTAAATACCTTCGCTCACACCTTGAAGATCTAATTGGAAGTGTAATTCTGTACATCAGAAATAAGTTTGGATAAGCTGCCTTAAGGTAGGATTTCTTCAATGCTATTATATCCGTGAGGAATCTCTCTTGGTTCAAGTCTACATTTGTGAGAGCTACTTCAGACTAAGATGAGTTTGAATTAACAAACCTCCCTTATGCTTGCGCTTTTGTACATCAAAGCTTTGGCATTGCTTTGTCACATTCAAAAATGAACGGTCTGGTGAATCCTTCTCGGCATCAAACATCTCTCAATTAAGCAATGTAAAATCCGCAAGAATTCGACAATGCATCAAGATACTTTCATTTACATACAAGATCACTGTGTCAACTGCAACAAGAAAAGTTTCCCATTTGCTTCTCCTTACTTCTACCTACTTCTCCACTGCAATAAAATGAGTAGCATGGTGGAAAGCTTTTACCTGGCATTCTCTGCATCGTATCTTTAACACTGTAGTCCACAAAATACATGCAGGGTTGATAAAGTTCCTTTATGTCAAGTAGAGAGTATACATGAGTTAGATGGAGAATTTCAACAACTAGGCTGTGATATACAAATTCCATTAGTATATCCTCTAGAAATAAATGTCTTTACAACTTGAGATATTTCTCTGAGCCTATATTCCATCAAAGCTTAATTGCATTCATCTGAAACCAAAGTAATCAAATTTCTGGAATTCAACTGCTAAAAAGGTTTGAGAGGTCCATCTAGAAGCCAATTGAACTTTCCAGTACAGTATACAATGCTATAGAACACAGTGGAACGTTCTAGAAGCTTTTAGAACAAAGTAGAATCAAATGTTGCTTCCTGGAAGCTTCATGGAAATGTTGCATCAGTATTGTTCCCTTCATCAAGAAAATCTCGCTCTTTTAACCCATCTTTCATGGATAACTATGTTGCAACTTTCAAAAGTTGACTAAAAGTGTTCTGAAGTTCACTTTGCCTCTGCTGTATGACCCAGTTGAACAGATGTAGGAAGGTCAACTCTTTCATACTATAAATAAGATGATGCTTGATTAACAAAATTTGGCGAAAGACATGTATTGTCAGTACAGTCTGTTTATTACAATAAGTTTGTCTTCTAGTCCTTGCCATCAGTGACAGCTTCACTCCCATCAATTGCCGACTAGCAGTGTTCCAAAGTGTCAATAAAACAATGGAATAATTTGTACGTCTTCTCAAACTTATAATTCGTTTTTCTTAACTTCTCTTTACGGTATTGTACCCTATGGGCTGAAATTAGCCTCTCGCCTTGACAGCATACTAGGGCAGGAACAAATAGTATATTGCTATATATAAATGTATCATGGATAAATTCGCCCAACCTTAAATGTTCTTATGATTTTGTTAAATTCTGAGTACTATATGTCACTTTTTGTTAGCAATTAGCTCTTGCAAGGTAGAATTTATGTAGAAAAAGTTCCTGCAGCCATGGCGTAGCTTTCGAGTTAAAATAAGGTTTGGAAAGCCCAGATCCAAGTTTCAATCATGCTACACATTGAATAAAAATACTGTGACTCCGCCTTCTTAATGCGAATGAATTGCATGTATCTCAGGAGAAGAAACTTGTAAGAAGATTTAGAACACAATTTAGCGCAAATTGTGAAAAACTGTAAAGTGTTTCCGAAAGTTTTCAGGGTTTAAGGGCTCATAACAACAAAGGATACTTAAAATTGTAAGGCTGGTTATAGTCATTCCGGAGTGGGTAGCGCTACATAACTATACATTCTAGGACAGCTTGCTTCTTTGTTTGATTACCTAGTCTACTAATCAGAGTGATAGTATCATATTTTTGTAGTTTTTAGGCATAGCTGCTTATGTATGTTGTAAATATAAAAAGCACGAGAATAGCAAATAACACAGATAGAATAAAGTAAAAGGGCAGATAGAATTTACGTAAATGTCGAAAATGACATTGAGTATGCCGGAAATTTTCTTACAAATCCGACAAACCTCTCAACAGGGGGAAGCATTGCCCTTGCAGACCACCGGACAGACCAACAGACAGACAGACAGACAAACAAATAGACAGACAAACAGACAGACAAACATACAGACAAACAGTTTACTTTTTAAGGGTGGAAAGTTTCCACTATAGATTACCATGTCCACGACAGCTTGTTTACAGCGGTAAAGGTAATAAATAAACTAGTTACCAATGCTAATTCGTTGCAAGAAATACTACAATACTATACTCCATGTAAGTATGTAAGGGAGGTGTACGGAAAAAATAGCAAATGGATTTTCATTTAGGTTTTTTTATCGTTTTGGTGAGTTGGATAACGGATAACACCGATGACAAAGAATAAAGATTCGCTGGCTGTTTTTAGACCAACATTAGATAGAACTTATTAGTATCAAGCAGTATGCCTATACCTGTGTTTATACACTCTACACAGTGATTCGTTTCCCCAGTTGCAATGTTGTTCGCTGGGGAAAGTGCTAAGCAAATATTGGTAAATATTGCTTTACGCTGAAGCCATCATTTACACTGCTTAAACTCCCAGACTAACATGGAAAGAGACGGGATTCAGAATTGAAAACAAGCAAGGATGTACTTGAACGATTCTTTCAATCAGCGGGTGAGTAAGCTACTTAGTAAGTAAGGAGGCAAGCAAGTAATTACTTACTTACAGAATTGATTGATTAATTGATTGATTGATTAATTGATTGATTGATTAATTGATTAATTAACTTTCTAATTGATTTATCAATCAATTGAATTAATTAAGTAAGTAAGTAAGTAAGTAAGTAGATAAGTAGGTATCTAAGTAAATTATTAAATGAAGGAGTACTGAAGTAAGTTACATAAGGGAGTAATTACGTATATTTGTAACTACACATCTAAGAAAGGATAAAAAACCAAGTAAGCAAGTAAGATCCCAATAAACTAACCAAGGAAATAAATGAATACTTTTAGCAGCCTCCTTCCTACTTGTATTACAAGACGTGAGAGCATGTTAGAAGACATTTTCATCTTTCTCCTTTCTCTTATTTCTAGTAGCTATTAATACACAATATATTTGGAATATTTGTGAGAAGTTAATACCCTACATATATATCGTTATATATACAGCAGTAATATAACGATAATTTATATAATGCGACCAAGCCACTTTGCACTTTACATTTGAAATTTTTGAAGATTGAAAAGAAGGATTATCAACTATGATAATGAGAAAACATAAAGAAAATATATATATATTATATATATATATATTTGTGAAGGATGGGCATTACCACAATAGCTGCACTAAGTAGGAGCCGACCGGGTTCGAACTTGCAACCCTCAGACTCAAAAGCCAACACTCAAACCTCCGTGCCATCACGGCACAAA
>JANTCA010074087.1:0-15218 GCA_024741275.1 Chironex yamaguchii
ATCAACTTTTTACAAGGTATATTTGTTCGGTTTGGTTTATGTAAGGTCCTCGTTTCTGACAATGGACCACAGTTCCGATCTGACGAACTTCGTCAATTCTTACTCTCTTGCGGCATTAACCATACCTTTTCTGCCGTCTACAACCCGTCTGCTAATGGTTGCGTCGAACGTATGAATCGGAACCTTAAGGCCGTCATTCAACGTGCTGCTAGGGAGAAAGCCCCCTTAAACGACTTACTGCAAGAGTTTATGTTTGCATACAACAACACTACTCATTCTACGACGCAACAGAAGCCCTCCTTTTTACTTTTTAATCGCACTTTACGCACCCGACTTAATGCAGGATTGTTTCTTGGCCAACCGCCCCTTCTCTCGTCCCATACTTTGACCTCTACCGTCCAGTCCCAACAGCAACGGCAGACTGACTATGCCAATACTCGACATGCTGTAGATGCTACCAAACAATTCCGGATTGGCGATTATGTCAAGATTTTACTTCACCATGCCCGCAAGGGGTTTTCACGGTATTCATCACCCCGCCGCGTCGTGCTACAAGTGTCTAAGTATACCTATAAGTTGTTTGATGGGCGTACTTGGAACGCGCGACGGCTTGTCAAATGCGACGCGCCAGGTGACGTAGTCATTCACCAAGTTCCCACTACTGTTCAGAACGCTGAAGAACAGTCTACATCGGTGCGCAGTAGACGTCCATCAGTTAGACTGTGCGATTTTCATACGTATTAGCATTTTTCTCTACAAGGGGAAAAACTGTAGTGTTGTGCTGATCAATACGATCGAGGATTGGAACTAGTATTTCGTAATTATGCAACGCCTGTATGATTGTGAAATAGTCCGTAATAAAAACCTAGAACTTCTCTGTAAATTTGTCTTTTTCTACCTCGCAATTGAGAATACATCTGTGTTAGAAGTATACCATTCGTTTTCCTTCTACTCAATAGGAAGCCATATTTTATTGGGTAAACAATTAAAAGAAAGACAGATAACAGCACGCATGAACAAACTTTAAAGGCTTGCTGAACACTTTAACCAATCAGGATGATTAGAGATGGCTATTTAAGGTTTGTCAAACCAAATAATACGACGACGATCACAATGACAATGATAATGAAGGTGATAGTGAGAGTAAAATCTCCTCCGTTTAGCCCTCGACAAGAGGGAGGTAGTTGTCAACTGGGACCTAATGTTTATCCAGGACGTCACATTGAAGACTACAAATGTGTTTTTGGTTAAATACAAAACAAAATTTAGCTTCTCTTACTCAGTTTTAATATCATGTAAGATTTGCTTCGATTTGCTAAAAATCGTTTTAGTTAGGAAGCACATTTGATGTTAACAAAGATATAACAAATTTAGTGACGTTTCTGCAAGATCTTGTTTACAAATTTTGTAGTAGAGATCCTAAAGTAAACAATATTTTATGATAATTGTGGTTTTGCACGGTCCTCACTAAAACAAAATGCATTGTTTATCAATGTTGTGCTTTTACTCTCCGTCATTTTTACTAGCCACTAAGTAATTATAAGCCGTCAGCAACTTTGTTTCTAGGAAGAAACATCACAACAACTTATCAAACAACTTCTGTTAACTTTTTGCTAATCTATGGACCACAAATCCGCTGTCGTGCTGTTTGAGAAAATCGGGCATAATGTCTTCACATGCAATTTTTCAACGAAGCTATAAAATGTATTCCACAAGGAAATATAATCGCTTAAAGTTCAACAAAGGCTCTTCCCCAGCTGTTATGGCTGGTAAAACTGTGTCTTAGAGTAATCAAGGAAGAAATTTATACAAGAATTATGTACAAGAAGGCAGGACAAAGTATTTTGAATCTCCTTTGGACCTCAGATCAGAACAGCTTGTTCAGTATTGTACAATACGCTAAAAACAGATACTACAGGAACAGTTGCCAGAGAAGCTAAGACTTAAAACTGTTATCATAAGATATCAAGCCAGGTGCTATTAAGGTAGGTAGTATTGGGCAAGAATCTCCTTTTTTCGTAGCGAGACGTAGATAAAAATTTAAAGAAAATTACACAGCGTATTCTCGAGCGTAAATACGTTGTATTGTCGATTAAATATTCTGGTTATAATCCCAATATCCCGAAATATTAACAATGTGAAATTTATAGAGCGTCTGCAAAGAAAAATTTCATGTTACCGGAATAATAAATATGCGTATGCTGTATATTCTTTGTCTATGTGTAAAGGTGTAGACAAACTGCGATTACTTGGGATCACTGTATGTTCCAATATAAAAAGTCCTGACTTTTAAAGCAAACCTGCTATTAGCGCTGTGAAACATTGCGCGTAGGTGATATTTGTACTGATGGTTTTCAGACACAATATTACATTTTAAAGAACAATTTATGTAAACTGCATGACAATTTTTAACAGTATTTCTTTTTGTAACTCCTGCAAAGTTATAAAAATTAACAATACAAGGCATCCTACGGGGCCTGGAAAGTCGTGTAATTTTACAAAAAATTGTAGAAAAACGGACGATCCATTGTCTTCCACTTGTGCAGTTTTTAATTAACTATGATAAGGTGCTGAAAACCGAGGAGGGCTTTTTTACATTTGCCAAACTCAAGTCTCCATGTAGTAAAAAATCCAGTAAATCAAGAAGCTTGCTTTCTTTATATACGCTTATACTACTGTATTTTATGCTTCTTCCCACTGTACAGGGTACATACAAAGTCAATTCTCTTCCGATTTAAGATAGATGTTTGAAGGTAGGTCTGCACATAAAATACATGCATTTGATTTTAAAGGTTAGCAACCTAATTATTCACTCTTTTAATCCCTTTCAAATTTCGGACGGTTTTTAGCCTCGAAGGGAACTTTCACACTTAAAGGGCACTATGTCTCTTCATTTACGCAAAGCAATTAAATTAGGGATACGCGTTCTACAATGATGTGAAACATTGCTGACCTGAAACATAGCTGACGTCATTGAAATACGGTAGTTCTCATCTTAGCACTAATGAATTTAACAAAATCCTAGTCTACATAACAACGTTCAATTATCATTTCATTATACCTAAAAGGGCATGTTTTGACAATGATGAAGTAATAAGTAAAATTCAAGATTTGGTCTACCAATTACGTTCCTCTGTCAACTGCCTTCTCACTGATTTATAAGTCACCTATACTCTTCACCTTCACAGCGGTTCCTTAGATTTGTCTCTTTTCGCAACCTTCAAATGAATTTTATAACAGATTTAAACGTAGGAGGCCGAGTCTTCTAAAGATTGCGTATTATTAGACTCAAATTTTTCTCACAGTAACAGACACTAACATGTTTTCAATTTCCTTGCTGTCATGGAAACCCTGCGATAGAGATTATTGGTCATGTATAGAAGCTGGAGGTAAGGGGTAGAAAGAAGACAAAGCTAGTAACTTCTCTTTTTGTTAAATTTATCCGATTAGAGATTAAATACAATGGAAGGCAACTTACGCAAATTTGTACCGGACTGCAAATCGTCTTATCAATTACAGTATTTATGCTAAAATCTACCAAAGAAATATCAAAGCCTACCGACGAAAGCTTCCTCCCATTGCACTTATCACAGTCAATGTGACCCTATATCGCCCTATGATATAATGTCAACTGTAACCACAAACTGATTTTCTAACGAAAGCTGAGAAATCAAATTCTCACTCTGTATAGGTATTGCCTTGGTTTTATGGTCTTAATAAAAGTTATCAGTGTAATCAGTTAGTTATAAGACACATGAAAGTTTGTGCGTTCATCCGTGAAAATTGGAAATGAACGTAAGAAGAATTCAGTATAAGTTATGCTAAGTGGGAGCTTAGGGCAATAACTACGTTTACTGGCTGTAGTTGTATTGTTTAGGAAGATAATGTTAATGTATGAAGAATTTGCGACAATGATGAACAAGACAACCCTACCATAGGCTTTCAGCATTGTTAATAAACTGAGTACAATATTACTCTGACAATTGTTGAAAGGAACAACTGAATCACAGGCTACTCCAACATAATTTTTCACAAATAACTATGCAAACGACGGCCAAAAAAATAACCTGTTGGACTGAAATGTAAATGAAGGCAAATTTAAGGACGCACTTGGATTCCAACCTATAACTTTAAAATCCACAGTCTCTAACAGTGTGGTAACATAACAAAGATATTTTAACGTCAAAAATATAAAATTTGCTGAAACATTCCGTTAATAAACATGTTTCTTTCTGCTGGCGAAAGTTCCTCCTTCACACCGATAGAGGACTGCACCTCCCAGCCCAACCATAGTAACCCCTGTTAACATAGGACGTAACAGTTCGTTCACAATTTTGCATTCGTAAAACGTCATTTTTAAGGCAGCAAGCGGTGGACAAAGTAACTCTAAAGGAGCCTAATCCAAAAGTACACATATATTTTTTTCATCAGTTCCAACTGGTTAACCCAATAAGATTGGGTGCTTGTGTTTGGTCTTACTATTCTGTTTAAGTACTAGGCGTAAATGTTTTTAGTTCAGAAGATCCAAGTACAACTAGCATAAGAAAAGTAACTAGCTTAAAACTCTACGAGCAATTGACTCGTTAAAGTTTCTTACTAAGGAAGGAAGATAAGCCTGCTACAATGAAGATTCCTGTGAAGTTAAAGACAATATGAGATCTCCTCAACTATCTTGTTGGTGTTTTATGAGTTAAAAAGCAGCTGCAAATCATTCAAAGCATGCAAAAGATTGCAAAAGTAAATTGGCTAAAATTGGTCAAACTTTCGTAAATACTATCTCTTATCAACTCAGCTGAAGCATCGACGCAGGAGCTGTCGTGAAAGTTTGTGAGCTTTTCTAGCCACGTTTGAAGGCATTATTTCATCGTTGTCAAGCCTACAAAGATTCGCTCAGAACATAACTCTGAAAATGCTTACAACTTATGATTCAATAAACTCCTGAACTTTTTGCAGCAGGTACAGCAGCAAATAAACAAAGCATGCATAGAGGATGATAAAACTCTCATACCCTATAGCGTGGTTATGTCAAGTTCACGAGGCACTATAATATAGCACTTGTTTATGTTGCACTTGTTTCATACAGCAGTAATTCATACCCTATCAAATTGTCCGGACAAGTAACATATTTTACATCTCCTCGGAATTTTCCCTGGTTTGGCATTTCTTGAGGAACATGCTTAAACAGTTTTCGCCAAACATTGTAAATAATTTAAGCTTATAGCAAGTGGGGTTTAAACAATCTTATACAGTGAAACTTTGTCAAACTCTGTACAGAAACAGTCTCTTTCCTTGCACTTTTTGACTCTTAAATTCCCTACCACAACCGTGGTTTAGTACAACCTCTAACATTATAGGTTTAATGTTCAATCTTATCTGTCTTCGATGTAACTACTGTTATTTCCTTCATATAGTCTTTTGACACATTGTAATAAGCAAATGCATTAAAACAAGCACTTATCTAATCATTTAGATGAAAACAAAAAGGAATCGTCCTCTATTTACAAACACAGTGAATGTAGGCACTATTGGCAAATTCAAAAGCCCTTCATCAAATCTTTTCATGTTTTAGAAAAATGAAGTGACAAATTCCATTATCTTGTACAGCAAATGTTACTTGCTTGCAAGCAGAAACCTACACTCAATGTAGAAAGTGATGTGCAAAGTGAATTAATGTGCCAAGTTGTCTATGTAGTTTCTTTGTAAGCAACATATTTAACATTCTCTGCCCTAAACTTTATACGTACATTACACTTAAATAGACTTGTGCTCATGCTGTGCTTGCGTGTTACCCTCGATAATTGTGTTGTGAAAATAGCGAAACGTCTAGTTTTGAATTTGTCGTCGTTTTCTATTTAACAAGCACAAAAACACTTATCTCTAAAATTAAATCTGAATAAATCTTTGTTATGTTCTAGCCACGAATTTTCAGTGACAATGTCCTAAAATGCTTTGAAAACAATCACAGTCGGAGTGTTATAAAGTAAGAGAAATCCAGTATTATAAATATGAACATATGAAATGATGTTTATAAAAATTGTGAGGATATTCCTACAGCATCCCTTTCGGACAATAGTCTTTCGAAGCACTATATCTCAAAATAATTTCTTTCAGTAACAACTTTATTCCATACAGTCATCACTTAAGCAATATGTCCAAAACATTTTTAGTTGGCTCTATGCATCAACAATTTTTCCTAAGATGTTTGTATTACTTTCGTTATCTCTCTCCTACGTTCATGGTTTCTGTCACAAGTATCTTATGATCAAAGAGGCCTTACATGGCGTCATGGCTCCATACTACATTTCAATACTTTAACTTAAAAAGTTTTAAAGGACTTGAATTTCTAAGCTGATATTTCCAATCTTCTGGCCACCTGTGATAATCAGGGATGATATCTGCAATGAGTATCTTTATTGTTCTATTAAATTTAATTAGTAACATTTTTGTCTTGACCATTGTCTTTGCTTCTTATCTGCGTAAAAGAGATAGACTGGACAATGTCTATCAATCCTGCAGTAAATAACTTGGAATTTTTGGAAAATTTTCCAATAAATTCATGCTTAAACATGAATGGTTTTCACCAAGCACAGAATAAGTAATACAATCAAGGAAGTCTTAAAACTGTGTGTTTTATTTTACGAGCTTAGGAATATAGTAAATTATGATATACTGTTACACTTTGTAGGGATATTATTTGGTTGTTATTGTATGCTGATGTAGCAATTGGAAAACATCTGAAAAAGACCCTATCAATTCTGATTTACTTTCATGATATTCTAATTTACATTGGTACTGCGAAGATAAATTTCGTTAAGTCTGAGATCAACTAAGCCGTGCTCATATTCTAGGCAACTAAAAGTTCTGGCCTTCAAAATAAGAAAGAAATACAAAAATGTTTACTAACCACTACACAGAAGGGCTTTTTCAGTGAATTATGGATGCTAGATTTGCTTGACGAACAAGCTAATGTCAATTGTCACATAGACAAGGAAAGGTAATATTGTCTTCAAATACAAAAAAACCTGTAAGGAACCTGAACAATCTAGTCTGGCTCCCAAATGTCTTCGTCGGATGTTTAATCAATCTCCCGTGATGGCTATGGGTATCAAGCAAAAGCACTGACATCATGGCAGTCAGTTTAAAAAGCACGGCGTGATGTCGGTGAAATGTACTATCAGTTGAAGTAACAGGTAGGAGTGCGTTAAAGAATTTTCAAACAAATATATGTGACTACGTTTCTTTACACGGGTCTGCAAAGGGAAATATTAAGCTGTGTTTTTGTCACATTAATTCACATTTCTTAGCTTGTATGTTTCACCTAACGTGACGCGGTTTCTTTATTCCCGTTCAAACTGTAAATGGACAAAAAGTTTTATCAAGTTGAAGCGGATCTGGCTTAAGGGCATCGTTTATCTTTTTCATATAGCGTCCACGTATATTATCGCTAGCAAGGATTAGGATTACACCCTAAATTCCCATAATGAGCGGTAGTACTCAGCACAGGCCATTGGTTTCAATTCAATACACGAGCACGAACTTGCTGGGATAATCTGGCCTCACTTGCAATGCTGCGTATTGTAATGACGATCGCGGAATATAGAATTTTATTTGTTCTAACAGCGCTTGTTTTGATGTCTAAACTCGTGAACAGCATAGATAAACCTTTCTAATTTTATTCCATGTAATCTGATGGACTTGTAAAAGCGTCATCCCTCAATCTTTCTATAAATACAAAAGGCCATTGTTTTGTTGTATCAGCTGACAAGACCTTAGTTGAATTTTAAGTACCTCTCAGAAAGTGCGTATCCTATGCTAACTTAAGCATCTCTTTCACAACATTTTGTTTTTGTTTATCGGCATCTTTTTATTTTATTCCACAGCAACTCGCTAATCTTGTTGGGAATAAATAAATTACGGTTTCACGAGGTATTGAGAGGAAGTTAGACAAAATTAATAATAATTGTTTATGGAAAAGTGTGGGAGAGAATTACGTTTGCTTTCAGCTAGAGCTGTACTTCTCGTTGAAGAAACGTAAATAGTATGTAAACATCATACTTCTCGTCAAAGTTCGACTAAGTTGTTGCTTGTTAAAGGTGCCGGGAGATTAATGTAATATTGGCACGTATGGTCAAAGCAGATTTCTCTCCCTCTCTTTTCAATATTTGCTTGACAAACAACCTTGAACTTGATGTTCGCTATTTCGAGGCACCCTACTCTTCAGCTTTATGAAGCGCTCTTGTCCTCATATGTCTTAACTGCAGCCCAAACGTAATATCAAATTTAAATCCGATATATGATAAATATGCAAGTAAAAAATCTGATGCGAAGGAGCTCCTTACAGCAATGATTTAAGAGAGTGGGTAAAAAGCTAATACCATAACTCTCAAGCTCACAAGGACGTTATCACGACAAGCGTTGTACAGCATCAACCATTTCATGTTGCTTTAGAATATTCTTTCCCAAAGCAGTAATTTAATATAAAACAAGTAATAAATGTACACAACTTTAAAGTTAATTGTGAAGAAAACTGAATTTCAGCGTAAGACAAATGGACCATCAAATGTGACAGAAAGGGTTAATATTTGGCTTGTAGAGCATAAATATAAGAATACCAAAAGTGTTAGACATGAATGCATCTTTCCTAACAAAATATAAATACGGTCATCCATGTCACCTCGAACCTTGATTGGTTTGTTCCATGGATAAGGAATATATCTAAAAGCTGCTGATTAAGATGGCACATGAATCTTAATACTGTTCAGTAAAAAGGAGCGACAGAGTAACTTAACCTTATTCGTCTCTTAGTATTACTTCCAAGTTCTTGCCTGAACACAATAGTGCTAAATCATGCTGATTTAAATGCAAAACTAAGTTATTAATCCGTGCAAACAACATGAAAAACAACAAATTTTTTCAGTCTCTACAAAACTGCAGTAGTGATATGGTAAAGGAGATCGATGAATCAAATACCGTCTTGCATTAACCATTAAAAGAACAAGTCTTTGAAATCAAATGTGAATCAATCTGCTGAGTTCTTTTTCAAAAGGAAGTCTAAGATTATGAAATCAACGACTTAAATGGTGTTCAACATCCTCTAAAACGTAGTTATCGTAATCAAAACTGAAATAATCCTGTAAGTATCTACTTTAGAACCACTGAAGACACTTTAATGTCCTTTACATGTGTTCTAACCACAATAAAACGCATTCCTTGTAGTTAGATGGTAATTTGATAAACAACCATTCTTCCGAAACTTTAGAGTTGCACAGCAGTATGTAGTACGGTGCTGTGAAAGCCAGACATCCAATACCAGTACACTCCAAGATAACACATATATAAGATCAAAGGTCAGAAAAAAGGTGAGCTGTAAAGCTCATAAGGCCTGCATATTTTTGCGTGGAAGCTAAAAAATTTAACATAACATATAAGGCTTTAAGGCAAAGATCTGCTCAAGTTCCAAAGAAAAGAAACAGGGAGGTCTAGTCCTCTAAGAGAAGGAAGCAGTTATACCAACCAGATAAAATTTACTCAGTATTTTCTCTGACAGTAATTAGAGCACATGCACGAACAAAGATAAACGTGTATGGATGACTGAACAAAAAACATCAATAACGAATTCGGGACCGCAATTATAGCGCAAACAAATCAAGTGCCCACTTTTCCATGAGCTAATGCAATTTCAGGAAAATATCGGTTCTGATTTAACTAAAGTATGCCACTTTATAGCTCTACTAAGTTTTAATAGTCCTCTCGACACTTTAGTTCTAACAAAGACGTAAAACTGATTTCAAAATGATAAAAGCAACTCATATTCCACAATTCTATCCATTATCTGTGACAACGAATGTAAACGTGGAAAAGTTTCACCAGGAAAGATAGAAATGCCGTTAAAGCGTTATGACCTCAGCTGTGGTAGTCGCTTGTCAGAATAAATAGAAAAAACGCTTTATCGGCCAGAACAGGCGACCGTGCGGTAACGAAGACCTACAGCATTGACGTAAACTGCAGTGCTGATAACGGTATCGCGAATCACGATGACGTCAACATAAACAACCAAGGCAGTAAATAGTGACAACTATAACACAGATTAGGACTATAACGGCAACAACACGAGCAACAGCGGCAGCACAGAAAAAGCGAACTTGCAGGCAAATACGTACTGGCTACGAGGATGGTAAAGACAAAGAGTCCCTAAGACCTAGTCATTTCTATAAGACGATGATTTTTGAGAAAATCAAATACGCTTTTAAACATCGAATTCCAGCTGTCGATGAAATCTTTGCACAACATTTTCAAAAGTGATAAGATTAATTATCAGGCATGCAGTTCTCAATGCTGTCGGATTAGCGTAAGAAATAGTTCGTGCCAGTCATTGTAGTGGATGCAATGAAGCATTGGTTGCATAAAAGTCTGTCTAAGATTTCCGACAAAATTTGTACAAGGAATCAACATACTGCTGTTCACATTTGTGTCCAAGTTTTGTTGTTAAGTACAGTTTTGTCACGCAGAGATGAAAATAGTGTTTTAAAGACTTGACTTGATAACTGCAACCAATAAACATTTTCCGTGGGATTATAATTAAGTTGGGCTAATGAGGTAGCGCCGCGGGAGCTGTGAGGAATAAATGCAATCAGATTATTTCCCAGGTGATTACGAAAGGGGGTTTTAAGTGCGCGACCAACACTCTAAAACTTGATATATTTTTCCGATGACAATATTCAACGTTTTTGTCAAAGACAACCTCTTAGAGAGTAATCAAAAAAGCTTTCCTCTGTTTACGATAATCTTAAGCTAAACACCATATCTTTCCTTTGTGTACAGAATCCGAAACGAGACATACAGGACTAAACAATAAACGGACAGAGTATATTGCAGAGCAAAGATTATGATATTAATGCCTGTCCTATATCGTCTTGAATTCATCTGAAGCCTCAAGCTGTTTGACCCGAGCTGTTTAAGTCGTTATATTATTCCATGGAGTTTAATTGTAAAATTATGGCTTAATAAGCTAGCAGCACGGATTTATCAATTCCGATGTCTCTAGACCAAATATCAAGTTCAAAGTTAACTACTGAACCAAATTTATTATGGTAGCGGTTTAAGCTTTATATTTGTACTGGAAATATTTATGTCCAACGCCGCATTCGATCGATGCATTCCTTGCTAGGAAACGTTGACTCACTAAAAGATATGAAAGGGTCTTCGCATGTTAGCATGTTATTATATCTTTGGAGATGCAGCTGGAACGCCACTTTCTGTGTAGCAAGTAGTCAGTCCACAATCTCTGCAGTATCGTTTCAGGAAACACGAAATCAAACAGTAAAAGTTTAGCCTCTCCCGTCTAGAAAATGTTATTGCTGGAATTTCAGGTGTTCCTGACACCCGATTCCGATATTAATAATTCCAACCGTAATGTACTCAGACGCCTTACAGAATGTTGCATTACTCATCCCAAACTCAAATTGTAAGTCAAATCTCGTATAACGCAAACACTGTTGGCAGAACGATTAAAAATTGCAGAAGCACCGACTGGTATAAATTAACATTAATATTGGCGAGTATTTGTTTTCCAGAATACTAATTTACTTTCAAGAAAATATCCGGCTCTACTTCTGTAAGTTCCCTATCTCTTAGACTTATCGATAGTTTTAAGACGAATTTGTACCTATAAAGTTTCGCTTGTACTTTACATGAAACTCTGATAGGCTAGTGGGGCAAACATCAAAAGATGAACAGAGGCGATTTAGCAAAAATTAAACAAGTAAAAAATAAACTGAATAGTCTGCGTCCATTTGCAGGCAGGATGATGTTTCCGGCCTCTTAAAGAGACCACATTCGTAACTCACGAGTACTTTATTGAAAAGTTAAATACTTCAGCATTATTGGTAAAAAGTTCTCTCGTGTAGCTTTACATCTTTCAAATTATTTAGTTGCACTTAGTACGTTAAGGCCTATACCCGCTAGTGCTTTGTAATTACACTTGTTTCCCTGGGAATTTATTGGAAGCTAAACCTGTAACAGCTGTCTTACTTGGCAATTTATACAGTTGATAGAAAAACAGTAGCTCACAGACATAAAACCCCTTAAATTATCCAGAATTTATTAAAGTCGTACACATTTTTCAATAAGAACATTTTAAAAGAATTCGAAGTACTGATAGACCTTTTATGAATATTCAATATTCATTTTCAAAGCCCAAACTATAGGTACCAATTTAGAAGTTAATTCCATTTCGAGGAACAGGCCTTTAAACAACCGTAGATAGAATAGTAACTGTATTACACTATATAAAAGTAAAACTTACTTTTCAGTTCTTACAGTTTATAACTGACAAATAAATGTCCATTTTGTAACGAGAACACATCAACTTACTCTATTATGTTAATACTTTTGGATGTAAAACACGTTTTGGATGTAAAACATGAGATTGCTAGCCACGGATGGTTAAATGAATCACTCCAAAACAGTGTTTGGTAGTTTATGCCCATTGCAATTACAGTTGTCAAAATTTTGGCTTAAGATCGTTACAATTTTACTTTAGCAAAATGAGAATGACAAGAGATTCTCGTGATTTTCGATGTAAGGTGGAGAACCGAAGACTGACTGAGCTGCCAAAAGCGTATGCCGAAGTGCATCAAACATATCCAGTACACCGAGAAAATCTTGGATGTAATGTTTGAATTCCTATAAGGTTTTCGCTGAAAAATATCTTCGGTCAGGGCAAAGATTACAACATTGTTTTGATTAAAATTTTTGTTTTTCACAGAAACATTGAAAAGATAATCTTACAGAAGAATGAAGCCACAGGTGGCTACACCAAAAGTTTCCTGCGTTTATATCTTAGTAATGCCATAATAATGTTAATCTTTCACAACCTATTCTGATAAATGCCAGCCAAAACGCAAGTGGCCATAAGTGGAATTATTTGCTCAAAAGTACACTAACGCTTAAAAGACAATATAGAGCGCTTAAATATTACGTATAATCAAAAAGACGAGACAATCCTGGTTAGAGTTAATATCGTATGGGACAAATATCAGAACAAGTATTATCTTGAATGTTTAATGAATACTTTTACATCACAGAAGTCAAAACACGAGCAGAATTATTAATGGAACCCAGCCCTCCCTAACTAAAACGTAGTTTATGTCAAGTTTGTTTTGGTTTACTAATCAGGAGGCACACATCTTAGCGAAGATATGAGACGATACGGAGATACAATGGGGCAATATGTTGGCTAGAGTGGAATGTTTCAAAGCTTTGGATTATAAAACTGAACATACGAATATCTGGCTTATCAATCTAAAAGAATCAAATATCATGGACTAGAGTCTAGTACAAACGTTTAATGAAATTTATGGCTCTACTGCCAGTTTGAAGTAAAAAACAATCCACTCGCGAATTTTCGATGGAACAAGGTATGTTCATTGCCATGCAGTGGAATAAAAGGACATTTGCTGTTAGGTCTATCTTTGGCCAAATTGGCCTAGACAAAAACTTTAACTGTGTACAGTAATCAGAAGGCAGTGGTATAAATAATTAATAATATAATGCAGTATATAATATGCAAAAGCGCATGCGCACAAGGAAGGGGGCAGTACGTAACATGGAAGGGGGCAGTACTTAATATATAGGGTACGGAACGGGAATTGATATTGATGTTAGCAAAAGTCAAAGCGTGTGAACAATTACTCAAACGTGTCGATATTGCAAGACATAATCAAGCTTATTTGTTGGTAGTTACATTTATAACAGCAGTAGTACAGGTGTACACTTTTTCAATAGTAATTGGCTCATGGAATACACTAGCTGCTAGTGCTCAGTCCTTTTTCTTTTGTAGGTTGTGGTTACGTAAAAACATGAAAGAACATAATTTGAATGACTTCATGGCGCGTGAAATAAATAACGAAGGTAAAAAAGACATTCTCACTTGGTCTTATAACACCCCATTACTTTACAAGTTAGCTAAATACTGTGAATAGGAACATTTTAGATGACAAGGTTTAAAAACAACACATGGACAGAGAATGTGAAACAAATTTAAAAATACTCGTAAAGTACGCTCAAGTCCTAAACAGAATGCTACTAGAAGGATAAACGAATGTAATCTTGTACGAGAAGGACCTCTATTACAGCTTACTGAGTTAAGGGTAAAGGACAGAAAAAGACCAGTCTGACGAAAGAGGATGTAGATAACCCGATTCATCGACTGCATCTCGTGTGGGTACATAAAGATAAATCGAGAAATAAGTGTATTGTTCCAGTGCTTTGCATAAAGTAGTTTACGTGCTTTGTAATGTTGGAGCGTGTCATGTAGTGGAAACGTGTAATACTCGTTTGAATAGAGCTTCTCTCTTGCATACATCTATATGGATTATGGGACATTACAAAGGGAGACACGGATGGTATGGGAAACTATGTAAGTGTCATGACAAGGTGTAAGAAGTGTCAAGTGCATCGTTCTTGACGAATGAGTACGATAGACCTATTACTTCAGGTATTGTTTGGATGGAGCTAGGAACATGCAATCATTTGACGAACTCCTTACTAGGGATTCAACCCTTTCTCAGAGTTTATTGAATAAAAAATTTAAAGACATAAACTTTCCGCCACCAAAGCAAATCAAAACCTAAATTTCTTAATAACTTCCATAAGGCAAAAAACACGACACCGTTTCAGATTTGATAAGTTAAAACGAATTGCTGCATTATTGATAGACATAAAAAACCTCACGGAAACTTTTATAACTACAATTGTAACTCTCTGTCTGGAAGAGTAGATTTTGGATCAATATATAAACAATACTTCAATTCAAACGCAGTTTTACATACTCTCGTACCAAAGAAACACAGATTTACCCATACTGATTGGTTGACGCACCTCCCATCATCTCTCACTTATACAAACTTTAATATTTGAACAATCTTTTTGTGGTACAAAACTTGAAAATCTCCTTGAAAATGTGCGACATTGCGCTAAAAACATACTTAAAAGGTTTTTTCGTCTAACACGCTTGAAATGTCAGAAAGGAAAGTATATGTATATGGCAACCTATTTATACGAAACACGTAGCAAAACTAGTCAATCCTAGACACGAAAGGAAATCAACAATGAGAAAATGAAGAAACAAGACATTATTGGAAGAGTCCAAGTGAAAAAACCAACTCTTTCTGCCTACAGAGTACTGGTTTTCTTGTTTTAATGTAGACAGACTCCAA
>JANTCA010074097.1:0-15217 GCA_024741275.1 Chironex yamaguchii
TGCTATGCAATGTAAAGAGAAGAAAGCTGCAATACTTCGGGCACATCACCAGAGCAGAACAGGTGCAGCAAAAACTAATGGAGGGAGGACTGGAAGCAAGAAGAGGCAGAGCAAGACCCAGATTCACTTGGTCAAGTGACTTACAGCAGTGGACGGGGATGCGTTACACCGGATTGAAGAGGGCATTACAGAGCAGAGAAGGATGGCGGGCCATGACAGTCGACCTTCTAGGAAGAAGATGACCCCCCATGATGATGATGAAGACAGGGAAGCCCTTACCTGAACCCATGATTGAACAAATAGAAAGCAGAGAAAACTATTGCAATTCGTTCGGAACTAAGCTATCAATTGTCATACAGCTATTCAAGGTTGAAATAATAGTGCAAGTTGTTTTATTCTTCAAAGAAGATGTGATATGATGATGTTTAGTTCCTAACTGGTTGAGTCACCGTACTTCTGAATGCGCAAAAGGCACAACTTTACAAATCACTTTTCTGTGCTGCTTGTTTACGGTGCAGGAAATATTTGTTATCTGAACTGCGGTCCCAGAAAGAAAAAAAATTTTCCACCCCTGGTGTATACCAAATAAAATATGGCTAAACTACAAAGTGTGGCACGGGTCCTTCCTTTCCAATAATTCCTTGCACCTGTGGTCACAGATAGTTTGACCTTCACCACAACCCTCAGATGCCAGGTCTGAGGTCGTCTGCAAGTACAAGTTTGCCCTAACTGTGTCCTAATTCCGTCCGGATCTGATCTAACTCAACTGTCAGTGCACATTGCGAACAGAACTTGACTATGGAGCTTGTTTACAACTGTTCTTCCGTTTTCAGCAAGCAGTCCTGTAGACCTGCCAAATCTCCTATGACGCACCTGAAGCAATGAGTTTCAATTCAATCATATTTGCCGATCTACGGATTTTAAAGGTAAATTTGACCACTCTGCTGTACAAAGACGCGGTTGTTTTCTTTATAAACATTAAAAATAGGTTAATGGCATAGTGACATCGATATTGCTGGTGTCACCTGGCATGCGCCTACGTCACAAGATCCTCTTGCCGGTCTACACAAGATTAGGAATAGTTACTGAAACGCAAAGAACAGGTATGAATTAGTTAAGTGAAGTTTTGACCGATAATAGTCTTCACGACCATACTGAGGGCCTGCTATCGACCCCAATCAAATCTGTACTTCCGCTCGTGCTTTGTATACTGCTCAAAAGCTAAGATTCACTGATCGACCTGCAACAATAATGAATAATTTAACTCTTTTCAAACAAAAATTAACAAGGCTACGCCTTGAATGTCACTCTCTCACAGCCGGAAACTCACACTAAGTTCAGCAACTTGTATGATGCGGGAGCATAGATCCCAGTCACGCTATTAGCCCAGATATTAAGCGTGGGAAAGTTAGGCCTAAACAATTTTCCAAAGTTTACTTTTCTAGTTGTTGTATTGACAGGACTGACTTACATGATGATCGACAAGATAGGAATGATTCGTTTGTAAGATATCCCAACAGTAGAAAAACAGGAATTAAACGTTTTTACCTTGTCAACAACTCCCAATTCTCCTGATTTTAATATCTGTCTGATCATTTTTCCAGCTTTATCTGCTATACA
Source organism: Chironex yamaguchii (assembly GCA_024741275.1). Lineage (NCBI taxonomy): Eukaryota > Metazoa > Cnidaria > Cubozoa > Chirodropida > Chirodropidae > Chironex > Chironex yamaguchii. The sequence goes on from JANTCA010074097.1 coordinate 1,621, forward strand.
AACACTGGATGCGACAACTCGCATGAGTACCGAAGCTGCACCTGTACCGTTAGCCATGTTGATGTGTTGAATTTCCGGTAGACGACAAATTCCTGTATGATCTTTTTTTTCTTTTCTTCGTGTATTAAACACAAAATGGTGTTTCTTTGGAAACAATGAAATTTTCAATAAACATGAAACAAAAGCAATTCTGGTTCCGCCACATAATAAATCATGTTACTGTAGCACTTTCTTCACTTGGGGACCTTCAGTTTTCTATTTCACTCTCTCCTTGTTCAATTAGTTCATATTCTAACAATCCAATCAGCGTCGACGCCAACTTGAGTCGGTAGATGTGAAAATAATTCAACTTCTCTAGGATGGAAAAGACATTGCACAAAATCAATATTGAAGTGAGGGGGGGAGCAAATTTGATATATGCTACTTCTCAGGTGATAGTAAGGGACAGAAACAATCCCGAAAGCATGCGGCTCAGTAACGCTAAAAATAAAAAAGGAAATAGACAACGGACACAAGCAATAATCTTGAAGTACAAATCTTCTGAACATTATTAGCATTCCAAATTAAAGAGTTTTGATAAAACTCTCATAACTTACATCAGCGAACTGTCCAAACTAATTTAAATTGCCCGTTCCCCACAATGTCATTGGCTACTCCAACTTTTGTAGATAAAATGTGTGCTCTTGTCTAACTTCTTTGGCTCATGTCCTAACGACAACTTTTCTCCCCTCACTCTTAACCCACGAATGAAAAATGACTAAGGTCTCGCAAGTACAAATTTGTTGATGGATATATCTCTTTCTCAAAAGGTGTCAAATTTGATCTATGTTACCTGTGATATACTAGTGCGACGGCACGACATCATCGTGGGCATTGGTGCACTAACCTCAAAAATTGAGGAAGGATTGTAAATACTGTCAAAGGTAACCTTTTTTGGTCAAGGAATAAAAATGAATTTACAAGGATCAACATACTGCTAACAACAATGTTAAATCCATTTCATTGACACAGCGGCAAATCTTCACTGAAAAGTAAAACAAAATATTTTATGTTCCAATTTATCATACGCCGATTACAGAACAGAGTCGAGTGAAAGTCGAGCATTCGTAAACAATATTGACTACTGACATCAAGGTGTATTCGATTCAAGACAAACAATCATAACTAAGCAGTCACTTGCTCCGAAAGTCCATAGAATAATGTGGAGTTATTAGGGTTTGCTTTTACTTGACATTAAATGAAGTATTATATACAATGGATTTAATTTCAGTATTTCTTTACTGTGAATTTAACTCTGACTTTCAATTTCAATAAACGTCATCATTTCGTAGGCCTACTTTTAGCTTGCTTTTGTTCTGTTTCTTGACTACTGTCCATTTATATGCATTTTTCTCCACATATCGCTGTGATACACCTATTTACTACTTTCACTACTACATTATTTCTAGTTCTACCATTGCCAGTGTCTTGATCTTTATTCCAGTCGGATCACTGGTATCTTGGTTTGCTCTTATTTCCTCCTGTCGGAAACTACTCATACCCTCCTTACTCTCCTTCTTTCCGGTGAATATGACCTAGAAGGTCAAAAATTTACATGCGGAAAGTTTCCCTGTCCAAAAAGGACATTTACGTTATAGGTTTTACATTTTACTTATTTCCTGTTCCAGTCTGTGTTTGCCACAAGTAGCATAATATGGTTGAACAGATCAAGCGTCATTTTTTACACTGTCGAGTCTCTGTATCTGTAACAATCAATACAAAGTAGGAAAATGTTGGTTAGTTTCGAAGAGAATGTGGTTAAAAACTTCAGAATTCCTCTCCAACGCACGAATGTAATAGTATATAGAAATAAAATGAACTGCCAAGCATAAGTCTGTCGCAAAGAAAGGTCAAACAAGTGAAGATAATCACTCGAAAATAGCCCACAACAACCACATAAAAAGGAGTCACAACTATTCGTCACTATTAAATTGTTCCTGTAATTCTTTGCTGCTTGCTGATGAGTACGTTTTGAGAAAACTAAGACCCAAAATCTAGATGTAGATGAAATTCTAGAAGTTCTCCTCAACAAAGATAGCGAACATGCACAGTTCCTTTGCCCCCACTCATACATAACGTGGCAAACGAAAGAGGCAAATACTTGTTTTTAATATACGCAGATGTTCTGCAAGGTGATATGTTATCGCTCTACTTGTTCATCGTAGTGCTAAGCAATGTTGAGGATAGCAGCGACAGACAACGAAAGGTCAAAGTGGGAGCCACGGAAGCAACAGCCATTTCCCTGAAGGAAAGGAATCTCTGGTTGAAACAAGTCTTCATTGAGATAAAAAATTAAAATTTCCTAACTCTGGTCTTGCTTTCAAAAAATCCTGCCTACAAAACAGGACATCTGCGTAGAATCAACTTGAACAATTTACTCCCAGGCAACAATTTTATGTAAGCATTTCTAAGCTTCCAGACACTATCTGAATAAAAGTACTCAGACAAGCAGGACAGAGCCCCAGCTGATTTGACTACACATCTTTGGTCAGATTACTTACACCAAAGAATGATCGACGGGATCAAGGACGACGTTTTGTAAATTATGTATTATATTGCTGAAAGAAAATAAGCTAACGAATTCAGGCTGAGAAGTGTGTGAAGAAAACTAAAAACCGACCCCAGTGTATTCGACTGATCGTAACGGTTGACTTCAAAGTGTGAGACCAAAAGTGTAATGAGAGTATCAAGGTAATTACGCCGTACTGATGCAGCTGCCTTCCTTGCATTTTGACTGTCAAAATCCCTTTAAGACTCTTGTTCATAATTTCTAATAAAATCTTCCCTTCTTTTCTCAGAGATACATTTGTGAAAATGTCTAACTTTGTTGTGAACATTTGTGATCAATAAATATCAAAACCTAAATAACATCCAATAGGATAATATAATTAAAGTTACTTGGTAAGTCCAAAGAATTCTATATCAAAGTAGCTATATAAACTCGAATAGGTATCTTTCAAGCACTTGATAAATTCAAAGTGAGTTAGGGTTCACGTACCGTAAGAGTAAAGTACAAAGCGGCAAAACAGCTGAAGAGAGTTAATGACCCCACGAAGAGAAAGAACATTGTGGGGCAGAAATGCATAATAATTTGCTCGACAATTCAATCTGTTTACTGAGATGATTTCAAAGCAATTCAAGGAGTGTCATGGTTTTGTACGAGATTTGATGAGACAAAATATGCTGTGGATACATTATCGATAGTTAATTTATCTAGTAAAATATAATTTTACTACTTAAATTAACCACGTAATAAAATTCTGTCGCATAACTCCGACCATGCAGGTCAAAAATTCGCGGATGTATAATGGTCTTCTTTCAAAGGGCGGTAACAATACAAATTCTATTTTTCACTAGTTATATACTATCCCCACAGCATGAAATTTTTGTGGTTAACTTAACTATCCTTGCCGACATTGGTTACACAGAAAAATTAACACGGGAAGACCATTAGATATGTAAAGACCGCGTCCCTCAGTAAAAAACGAAATTGACACTGTAGCACTTACACAGCAACACTTGCGACAGTATGCTAATAAACGACATCAGCTGCAACAAAAATATAAAAGACACTTTAGACTAACAAAATATCAATCTTGAAAGATAAGCGATTTTCTGGAACAAAGGGAAGGAAAAGAAGTACTTTGTACTTTTTTGTCAATAAAGCGTGACATGATTGCGTTGGACAATAAGTGACACGACTGAGGAGACAGGCCCTAGGGTAGAGTGATATCGCAATACGAGGTGCAAAGGCATGACACGAGACTGTTAAAGAAGTAATTTGGTGGCCAAATGCACTTGTAGCCTGGTTTCTGGTACATAGTTTCTACATGAGAATCTGCAATATATAAGTGCAGATAGAAGTTCTTACAATTGTAACTACATGGAACACTACGAGGTAGCGTCATGACTAAAGCCATAGTAGATTTCCCCTTTTTCCTATTAGTAAGTTGTCAGAAATTGCATGATCTTACATCAGCTTCTTCCTACGTATTTTTGCCGTAAATTTTAGCTTGCTATGGTTTAAAATGATGTAATTGCCCCTTTTATAATTTGTAAAAATTGTATATAAGAAGTCCGAATTGTAAAGATTTCAGTTTTTTGATTTCTTTACAAAATAATTTTCTTTAGAGTAAAATTTGTCTTTTCTTTTTTCTCAATAAACCAAAGATCAGCCATCGTAAAAACATGTAATATTATAGATGCCTTTTGTAAAGTCAAAAATACTAAGTATACCAGAGGAACTCGGATTCTTGCGGAATCTTGTCTTATGGAAAAAACCCTTACATAAATAAAATTGCATAGTATATATGACACATCTATACAACCTTTAACAGTCTTGCATGATAATTTTTTGCGTTTTATGACTATCATCAGTCAATGGATTGCACCCATTCGGATGTAAGAGAACAAAGTAGTCAGTGATAATACAAAACTCTTCATAATTCTTGTGTCATCGTGTGTCATTTAAGGCAAAATTGCTATTTTGTACCTGTGTTGTTGACATATTTGTTTATACAGAGCATATCAAAACAGAATGACACAGTTGAAAAATATCTCTAAACATGAGTTAAGGTGAAGATCTAAATCACAAAATGTACTTATATATACATAAATACATTAGCATTTGTTTGGGGTCAGAGTTGATCGGGACTGGGACTGGGATTAAGACAATCCCAAGAGGGATCAGAACTCGTATTGTACATATATGGGATGTTTTGTAGGATGATAGTCCTCTATGAAGAAATTCTTTTTATCTGACTATAGTATATGATGTAACACATACGTTTAGGTTACTTCAAACCATAACAGCCCTGCCCTGTACGAGTTCTGGGCTCAGCTGGCTCCAGCTGATAGTACGGGGTTAGGGCACCATGCCAGGGCTTGCAGAAGTCAATGGCAACAGGTTGATGGATAAGGAGAACAGCACTTGACAGGTTATGTCATCAATGGTCCAATCCTTTCTGGCAGGCAGAGGAACCAAAACAAGTGGTCAATGGCTGACAGAAAACACTTCAGTGAGCAAAGTACCGAAGAAGCAAGGTTATGCAGAATGTACATGTTTACTACTTCAGCATATGTAAGTACACCAGGGCTTTAGACAGTCACTCACTCTGATCATGTTCATCATCTTCTGTCATCGCTACCACAGCATCAGATTTTGCATCAATGCTTTCTGCTGCTTCAGGGGTGCTGATGATGGCAGCGGCAGAATAATGTTGTTGTAAACAACTGCTCAAAACTTTGAGTCATAGACTGTACTTTAAAAAGAAAACCTCCATATTTTTGGAAGCAGTTTGATTCTGTCCACATTGGTGATATCAGACGCCACAGGGATCCCAAACAAATGCTAAAATACATATCACTTTAAGAAATGATGAATCAAGCAATTAACTCTGTTAAATAAACTATGTTTTAAATATAGAAGTGGAGATTTACAACAGGCTACAAATTAGCTCATAGTTGCATTACAAGATGATATATTACATCAACTAATTTACCATATAAAAACTATGTGTACACCTTCACTCTTCAGCTGGCATAGATAAGTTACAACTAAACCCTGTCATTGTCACTTATTGCTGACCCATTAATTGCAGACCACTCTCTTTGATCTCCAAGAACTACACTGGAACACAATACATTCCAGGTTATATCAACAGAGCTTTCATTCTTTGATGACTCATATTAACACTAGTCAAATATTTCCATATTGATAGAAGGCAATAAATTACAAGATATTAATTGTCCTTTTTTGTTTGATAACACTTCTAATTCAATATTCAAATAATTCACTACAAATGAAGTCTTCTGGAGATACCAATGATATCTTCTTTACATTAGGCTTTCTAGTATAAATTGCTAAAAGTGCAGTGTTGCTTAAAACCATCTCACATAAATAAAATAACATCAAAGATGCACTCAAAAAGAGAGACAAGTAAGTATAATGAGTGCAACAGCCTCGCCAGCTTTGAAAGTAAAGGCAACTCTCTATGCTTCCAGCCAATGGAGATAAGCTGTTTCTGAAACATTATATACTATACAGTTTACAAAAAGCCATAACCTCTAACAAACCAATTTAACTCCGATTCTGTATTTGTTAAAGTGACAATGACTACAGACCAGTTTCACTCTACTTCCAAACTTATTAAAGACACAATCATTGATGGCATATGCAAGAAAAGCATCTTGCATTTAAAGTCAAGCATATAGCTGCAAAATTAACACTGAATTTCAGAAGTGCAAAATTGCCGTAGTATTTTCATTTTGTTCTTTTTGGAAGCAATTCAGCAGCAAAAAGGGTTTGTTTTTAATTTTTCCCATTATGGGTCTTAAAAACGTGAACTTTAACTAGCATATTTCAGACAGAAATGTCAGATTTTCAGAAGATTGGCTAAATAAGAAGTAAACGACTGAACTGGTGAAATGTGAAGTTGTGCACGCATACTAAGCTTAAGGAAATACATTTTAGCATCAAATGAATTATAAATAAGCATTTTGCCAAAGCAAACCCCTTACTTTCATTTATCAAGCTTTAAAGAAAAGAATTGCAAGTCTGTAGGCATTAGCGGTCCAAACAAGAAAACAATGACCATCCTACTGAACAAGAAAGAGTAATTGAAAAACATATGATCCAAGGTAATAGTTTTGCTGTTAAAGTTTAGCACTTTGAAGGCACTTTTCAGGGGCGTTGTGGGGCAGGGAGGGCCATGGCCCCCCTGGTTTAAAAATCATCAAATTTTCGGAAATTTCAAAGTTTCATCGGAAAATTTAGCTGTCAGTAAAGACAGAGAAGGTGAACATGTCCCAGTGAACAGATAACTTGTTTGGCTTTGATCTTCTCTAGAATTTGTAAACTAAATGATATACCTTGTCATCACGGAGGCCTGTAGATCTTCTATACCCACTAAAGTTCTCTTTGGTAAACTGGAGAAGGTTGATCTTTTCTTTTTGAAATCTAGAAAGCATAGCGAAATTCTACAAGATTTCCAGAAAGAACCTGGCATAGGAAACGTAAATAGGTCCCAGAGAGTCTCAGCAACACAATGGTGGTCACATCAGAAAGTTCTAGTGACTGTCTTCTTTGCCCAATCTGGCAAGCTGTATGATTGCTTCAGAAATGCATTTGAGCACTCTTAAACACCTGAGCATAGCAAAGGAACAGTTATTGATGCAGAAGCCTTACTGCAAAAACATCTTGCTTCGATATGGTCACTAGTTGAGACAGTGCAATCACAGCTTGTCAAACTTCGAGGTGGATTTAAAAATGTTTTGAAAGAAGCAAAAGAATTTTGTACAGCCCATGAATTAGAAGAACCTGATTTCGCAGAGAGAAGACTTAGAAAGAAAAAGAAGATGCCAGGTGAAGTTTGCAATGACGAATTGGAGGGGAAATGCTCAAAGTCATTTCAGAAAAGAAACCTTTATCTTCGTGACTGACACAACAGTTACCTCTATTAGAAGGTTCTTTACATCACATAAAAATATTTTAGCTGATTTTGCATCGCTGGATCCGGAGAGACTTGCAGACATAATAAGTACAGAAGATTTGCCTTCAAATTCTTTCAACAATGTCGTAAAAATCTATGGCTTGGATGAATGGAAACTAAGAGTGGAAAACAAATCGTTTATAGAGACCTACCGGAGGATCAAAGAAGCAGCAAGCAAAGCACAAACTAAAGACCTAACATGGTCAGAAAATGCAGATATCAAGAGATAATTTTGCTACTGTGCTGAAATATATTTCAAAACATAACTTGCAAACAGCATATAAAATCTCTATAGTCTTTGCAGAATACTTGTAACATTACCTATTGGATCAACAAAGTGTGAGCGTTAATTCTCAAAGCTGAAGATAGGTTGCAATCAGCTATAGGTCAGCCTCATCTCTTGCTTACTAGTGTTGAGAGTGAACTGTTGTCTGTTGTTCATTACGAGGCAGTTACTGATGCATTTGCAACATCACTGCTCTTGAGAAAGCTACTAATGCTTTAAAAACAAAGCATTAAATCGAAAGAAATTCCCAGGCTTACATAAATTTACTTTATTTTTTGCCTCCTAATTTTGGATAATTCGAAAGATGACATAAAGTCACGTGCCAAACATATCTACTATTTAATGAGCCAAGATAACCATTATCAAGAAATGGACTTTTTCGGAAAATCTTAAAGCTTGGCCCTTCCTGCTCCATAGGCACCACAACCGTCCTGAATTTTTTTATGGCAATTGCTATTTGCTGCTCCACATTTTGGATAATCGCATAATGAATGGTGAATAATGTCTTCTTCTAGCCTAGCACGAACATATGATTTTAAAGTTTTACTTGAATTTCCAGATTCAATGTCTCTTGCAATTTGATAATCTCTTAGTTAGGTCAACTATCCATTTTTTCAAAAGAGCAACATTCAGCTCCCTTGACTGATCAAAGTTCAATTTAAAGGGATGAATAAATGTTAATTGTGTGTTATAATTAAGCCAGAATTGCTTTGCATCTGACGAGTCGGTCACACCAATATCAGGAAGATAGACACCATTGACATACTCAAAATTCTTTACTAGATCTAATGACCGCAATACATTATTTACACTTATTTCCAGAAACACTGAATGTTTTCTATTTATTGAAAGCAAATGTTGTGCAATGTTTGCCAACCTACCAGGAACATAAAAAAAGTCAGACCATCCTTTGCCACAACGTGGGACACCGCCACCATTATGTAGATATGTATGTAGTGCATAAGAGGCATTGAATTTCTTGTTAGTTTTTGCCTGTTTCTTGACATCTAAGTAAACCTTCTGACAAGCAGCTATTCCCATTTCACTTTGCCACCACATCCATTGCTTATTTCGAATAGAGCCATAAGCTTCTTGGGTAAAATCTACAATTTCCGCTCCTTGCCATACCTTGTTTTGGTCAAATTCAAGCAAATTCCACCAGTTGACAATCATATCATCATTGATGTACAAATATCCTAAAAATAAAAATAGTCACTTTAGTTTTCATGTCACAGAAAAACTAATACTCAGTTGCTACAACTTGCTTAGTCACAAAAAGTCACAAAAAATCTTTAGATGAACTACAAATCATCACATTGTAAGCCTTAGCTCTACACTGTTCTGCAAGATTTCAATAGTTGTTACAGTTCCTTACAAAAATAAGGCATCACCAATATAGTGAAACATGACGATAAATCACGACTGAATCAAAATTTCAACTACATGGTGCCTTAAATGTTAAATATAGACTGTACATAATGTACATAACAAGCAAAGTAACTTGGTAATCAAGGGTAGACGTAAGATCTAATATCACAAGAGAAATCAGGATCAAAACTGTTGTGGCAAATAATTCTAGAGATTTCTACCCAGAACATTCCACAACACTCTGCAGCTGGCAAACTGCCAAATTTCTGGGTTTTTTTCAAGAATGTGCAGGCAATACCTGTCATAAAATGGGTATACATGACACTAATGCAAAATAATATGTAATTCTATATGTTTAGAACTTTCTAAAAGTTTCTATGGTCCTGTTTTTCCAAATGTTCTAGGCTTGGTTCAAAACCTATATAAGGTGATGTTCTGCCCATGTTCTTGTCTTACTTGTATTTCTTTGTCCTAATAATCATTATTTTCAAAATCCTGTGTTTGTTATCATCCAAATATCATCCAATTTAAAACAAGAAATGACCTTAATGATTCCAAACCACCATAAATCATCTGACACCACCCAAAAGTAATGAAAAATAATAAACCATCTAAAATCAGCCACATAAAAATGACCCAAAAGCCATACAAAACCACATGGAAAAAGTATAAATTATTACAAAAGTCCAAAAACAAAAATGAAACAAAAAAGAACAGAAAATAGTCAATCAATAGAAAGCATACAATAAGAAATCTGATAAAATCAGACTGAAAAACACTTAATATTGACAACTACATCTTCTCTGCTTCCAGCATGACTCTTGTAAGTGGCAAGTAATAACTATAATTTCTTTCACTTTTCCACTACAATACAATAATTAGTTTAACGTATAGATTGACTCTGGACAGTTATTGTCAACTTGTCTGGTGGGTGCATTCTTAGCAACCAGGCTGTCAAAATTATTATGTTGTAATAACTCACTGCATTAGATTCATGCATGTTTAATATTTGGTATGACTAAACTGATTCCTGTAACAAAGTGTCAGATCAGTAGACATTTCTTGCTTGTTAAGTCACAGGTCATACTGTTAAAACTTCTGAGCAGAAGCTAGATGATTTTTGCATGATGTTCAGACAACAGTAAAGTCAGCACTTTCAGGAATAAAAGCAGGAGATTCATAAATATTACCAATGTATGTGAGCCAATCCCTCCAAATAACGTCTTGCAGGATCACGATGTAAGTGAATCTAATATTCAGAACATTTGCAAGAACAATCAAGCTATTCCTTAAATTTTCTGATGTGTGAAGGGGCTAAGACCAAAATAATCTGAGGATGTTCATGTCAGTTGTTCAATATTAAAGATATGTTATATGTTTGGATTGATAACATAACACATGCAAATGTATCCATTCTAAAATTTAATTTTGTAGCACTTTAGCATAGAGATAAGGAGCATCAACTTGAGCTGAGGCTAAATGCGCTAATTTTACATAGTTTTCTGCAACAGCTAAACTTACCTTCACAACATATGAGCACCTTGCTCACTCTCATCTGGAACTGATTTTATCTGTAAAGTAAACAACCCTCACACTTATAATAGCAATTTGCAAACAGGTAGTCAACTGCAAATTACTGTACGTTATGAGTGCACGAGGTGTTATTCCAGTACACTGATACAGGCATACACCACATTTCAAAGTTATATAAAGGATGTGAATCACAAAAGTTCCTCACCTTTATATCCTGGATACTTTGCAATAGCCTTGTTCATGCAATCATAACCAAAATAACCATTCCCTACAGATGCTTCAAGTGTGGGCTTTTTACCACCAGCATTACTTGGTGCTGCCCCACAATAAACAACTTTCTCAAAAATAGTGTCATAAAGTTCATCCAAGAGTGGGGTGTTTTGATAAAATGGAAAATTAAATGTCACCACGAGTAAAATTCCTTTAAATGGCTTGTTTTTGCAATTAAATTTCCACTTTTGTACAAATTCCTGGTCAATCAAATTAAAGTATGATCCTGTGAGTTCTGAAACAAAGAATGAAATTACATACAACCAGAAAACTAAAAAATATTGTCTAAATATATTTGTAAACACTTACTCGAGTATGGAATTACTGTGTCAAGCTGATACACAAATCTAGACATAAAAATATCGTAATTACCAGATCTTGTCTTCCACATTACTAATGTCTATGTAAGGGCAAGGTGGGGAGTAAAAGAACCTTTGTCGCTTTGCCAGAGATAACCCCAGCCAATACAAACGTATCAGGTAACTTATTATATATGGCTTTTCGGAGGCTTACTTTAACTTACATCTCTACATAGAATAATCACAATATTGGAGTACATCAATACATTGTCCTCGACAATGCACTAATAAACACTGTCTGAAAAAGCCTGAGGGGAACTTGGAGCAGCATCAACTCGAAGAAAGTCAAAGACTGTGTTTGTAATATAAAGTTGCCTGTTCAAGATCAGTTGCCGAATATGAGCATAAAAGGTGTAACTTCTAACTTCTACCATGAAACTACTTTGAAAACAAGACTGGGTATCAAATAGCTCATCTCACCTTTGTCACGTTTCTTAAATGCAATTGTCTGAAGGTTGCTTGAATAGTAAACCAGTTCTAACACGAGCAATGCCAGCGATAGAAAACACAGAATGAGAAGACTAGCTACTCCAAATGGTGGCTTTGACGTAGACGATTTTGCCATCTTAGATCAACCTTTTCGGAAACTTGGTAGCGAAATCTTGAGGTACGGACCAGTTCTATTTGTAATAAAACGCTTGCAAGGTTGAACTTGACTAATGTTATGTCCACAATGACATTGAATGAAATAATATCTCCTCATCTCAGAAACAAATATGAACGAGGGCGTCAGTATCAGTTGGCCACCACCCATTGAACTTGAGAAGCAAGCTTCGGCAAAGCTTCACCTTATGACCTATAGCAGCAGGAGTAACTTGGCAAGCAGGATAGTGGCCATTCAAAATCACCTAATTAAAACAGTCGTTATAGATGGGTGACACCTTCCAGTGAGCAACCCTACTGCAGCATAACAAATATGATTGCGGAACAACATACTGTCGTAAAGCTCGGATTCTTTGCCGTCAACAAATGAGCAAACTGTGACGTCGCAACAATGATTTTATGCCATGCTCAGTTTTGAGAAGTGACGTAGTAGCCTTGCGTAGTGTGCCCACTGTAGTACAGCCAACAACCAAGTGGGGCCTTGGGGAGAACGTCTGTTCCCCGAGAAAATCCCAAATTGGTCTGTGCCCCCATGAATAAATTCCCTGGCATCAAATGCGACCTTCTTGTACAGCTAAACTGTATTTTGTTACCCGGTCTGCCTGGAGCTTGCAGCAATCAAAGCAATTCTTGAGACATACCTTGGTCGATTGGAATGGCTTTTCGCAAGGGGTTTTGCTGTTTGAATATGAAGTGATGTACCTCTGTTGGTTATCGCCTGTAATTATATTCAATGTACTTTTGAATGATTAGCTAGTCTTCTTTTGGATTTGATTGAAACACGTTCTGGTTTAGCAGTGTTTTGTAGTAAAGATTCACAATTTTTCCATACATGAAATCGATTATTTGGCTTTTCACAACAATTGACTCGAAGGAGCCGCAACTGCAGTCCTAGGCTGACCCTGTGCCGATTTTCCGGTAAGATTTTCCGCCCGTAAATGCAAATAACATTGCTATCTTATGAGGGTTTTGTTGTTATATGTGGCTAGTTTTATCAACTGATACTTGGAATTAAGTGAGGCGGAGCAATTATTTTATCGGAGGTGTTATAAAGGATAGTTAAACTTATGTTGCTCTGTAGTCTGCAAGCAGTTCTTTTTCTTCGGAAACAAAGATGGATTGTGATGGAAGCGACACAAGATTTCGGAGAATGAGCCTTGAGGAAGCAGATGTAGAAAGTCCAGGAAGTAAAACGAATGAATGAATTTTCAACTAAACGCAATGAGTCTTGCAAAATGTATGCGGAAAAAGTAAATGGAAAAAGCGAAGAAATCCAAAAGGACACATTATTATACCACATCTGAGTTATCAAGTACATTCAAATATATAGTTTGCCATTTTACAGTCAATGACTTGTTCGTGAAAACATCGGGGAGAATACAGCTATGGTATCTGATACCAAATCTCTATGAATTATCGGGATATTTACAGCGTCCAACTAGGCAAAAGGAGGTAGCAAAAATCCCCACTGAAATAGACAAGAGGACGATAGTTAAATCGTCATTGCTTAGATTACGTGCCACGTTTACAATTCAGCCATTTGTAGAAGTGTCCATAACACCAGGGACGACGTGTCGGAAATATACGACTTGTAGATCCTGGCACCAACGAATTCACTACTGCTTTAGAATAGAGGACTGTATATTTGA
>JANTCA010074108.1:0-15215 GCA_024741275.1 Chironex yamaguchii
TTGAAATCAGCATTTTCGTTCTCTTAGGAGGTTTTCTGATCCCCCCACCAGCCTAACCAGTCTAGCCTACAAACACCCTTTGGGGAGACCAAGGAGTAGTTTACTATCGCACTGGTCACTTGCGCCTTTGTCATGTTAGCCACAACCTTTGCCGTGTTCACCTTGCCCCATGTCCACTAGGAAACATAGACAATAACGTTAAGAGGAGATGCGACTATGGAATTTCTACTTCCTTCCCGCTCCAAGGACATCTTAAACAGTGCTTACACTTGCGCATTACAAATTAGGTTGCTAGACTTTAGGAATCCACTCACGACCTCGTGTGATGTTCATGAAATGCCAATTTGTCTTCGTTTTATAAACGTAGAGGGAATTGAATGTGAGAAACATGTTGGGATGAAAAAAATGGAATTTAAGGCGACTACATCCACAAGAAAGGAGTTAATTTAGAATTTAATCAATATTCTTTTCAGAATCTTAACCTTTTCTCTCAGATTTCCACGGACTGTCCTCATAATCACTTTTGATATACCATTTTCTTTATCCTCCCAATTTATTTATTTATTTATTTATTATTTATAATATTTCATTGGAGTCGAGTTCGTGTCAATGACATGTGAATGTTCTACTAAAGATTATGTTTAGTTCTAACTTTCCCACTCTTTTTGGTGGTTTTTTGCTTCAAAAGGGCTGTGAAATTGTAGGTTGTGTATCATATTGATGTGTACTTACCCAGGGAAGTCAATTCATGTTATTGTTGTGGGGATGGAGAAATTGTCCCTGCAAAAATAATGTTTGCCCTGCAAACCACGAAAAGACCCCTCACTAGCTCTTTACGAGTTGGCCGGAAAGGACCATCATCAAATATTTACAAATGATGAATAAACAAAACAAATACCAGCTTCTTACTGTTAAAAAAACAAATCTTTGAAAAACAGAACAAAGCTCAAAAATTGATTTCGATAGATTTGTTTTTTCGAAAATAAGCGTTATCTCATCACTTTGTTCATAATGGTCGCATTTTTGCCTTTGACCATTTCTGTACAATGCCGTTTAGATTGAAATCTTTTTTGTAAATCTTTTTCAGTTGCCAGCAAAATTAAATCATTCCTCCTTCATCGTTCATTGTTCAATGTGTGCAACTCTTAACAATCTCTAATTTGCTGAAGATACGCTCTTCCTTTGCAGCTGACATGGGAGCAGTAACAAGTAAACGATAGCATTTGTAAACTGCCGGGTAGAGGTTTTTTTAGTTTGATGAACAAATGTCCTAGCATCTTAAACACTTGAAACATGTTCAAGGCATTTATGATTTCAAATTTTACATTCTTTGTTGTATAGGGCCTTTTTCAGCAAACGTGTCAAATAAATCTTACCATGATTAACTATGACTAAATTTTACTACTAAGATCGTAACTGGTCACGCCTACATGAACATGTCTTTAGATCAGAATTTTAGTTACTTTGCCCCTCCATACTAAACTAAAGCCATGGTGTCCCAACTACCAGTGACTTCTTAAACAACTTTAATTGGAGCAAATAGCATTATATGCAGTACCTGTAATCTGAGACGTGACTAAGCTAGCTCTGTAACCCACATACACAGATCGAAGCTATACTGCAAATTATCAAAATACATTATTTGAGAGAATAAAATTTTTTAATACTCAGTGTCCATATTTCCATCTCTTATAGTTTATTCACAATTTGTTTTCTAACCCAAAGCGATAGAACTGTCAGATCAAACTGCCGAAATATTTGTCTCAGATCGAAATGCAAATTTCATGGGTGTTCCTTGTTTATGCCTCTGATGTTGTCATGGCCTTAGATAAGATTTTCCTCCTTCACAATTCAATAATGTGCATTCCATTGTTAAAAGCTCAAAAAACTGTTGAAATATCTGAGCAATAAAATCCCCAGAACATGCCCTGTACAAGAAAGTTTTGCTCCGCGATAAAGCGCAATTTTAATTGAGTGACTCCTGTTTTAAATATTTTGTTCACAAGAAACACGCTACGTTATAGAAAATTTTCGATGCAGAAGTAGATTTTGCCCTGCAAAAAGAGGCTTATTTCGTAGCTGTGGGTTGTACCACCCCCATAGTTCCATACTTCCTCAAATGACGTCCCTGTACTTGCCACAAGTCTTTTTCGTGTTTTTAAATTGTAACCCACCCGAACCGACTGAGTTAAGCCAACATTAGTTTACAAAACCAATATCGTTTTTCATGCGCAATTACAATGAATGATAACTTTTGTACATATCAAAGCTAGGATCATAATGAGTTATTGTTCTTTGAGTGCTGACGTTGGTCTTGAACTTAATACGATAAGGAGTTAAACTGAAATTGTCTTCTTAATGTCACATACCGCTCCTACGTTCAGTCATAACTCACCTTATACATAATGCCTTTACAAAAAAGTCAATGTGTAGTGAAAGGACTCAAATGGTATCATTTTGAATGGTATGACATTCTGTTGATTTCTTTATTGCTTCGCGAACAACAAACTACATCATGTTCGTCAGTTGTATAATCTAAACTCTGACTTTTTGACGTCAGCTTTGTCAATATTGTTGACATCACTGTACATTAAAGTTTGTAATAAAAACATTGCACAGTAATGAGTTTTGAATGTTCCATTTAGAAAACGAAATGAATTGTTTTAGCATTAGGGTTTTCTTGATACAAAGGAATATTCAACTATTGTCTGAAGTGTCGTGAAAGGTGATGCCAAGCAACGACGAAGAAAAAAAAGGAGGAGAAAAAGACAACACACGATATATCAAGTTTGGTTAACACTCAAATACGCACACGACATATATTTTCATGTTTAAGAGTGGAGCCGAGATTGTAGCTGATTGAGGTAATACCAAATTCAGCCAAAAGCCTATAATGACGTTAAATCGATTGGATGTAATTCTGATGGTAGAATAAAAGTATTTCACAAAGTTATAACGAATTGAACTTCAAAATTTTTTTACTCCACTTGAAATTCGTCTCCAAAAGGTGATTTCATCATCATGTTCCGTGGAGCCGATGCCGGCTCCTGGTGTCCTTTCTGATGCTCAATCTGTTCATTGTTCTTTGCCTGGAGCCTCCCCAAGCGCTGCACCATCAGCTCCATCACACTGTCGATCAAAATTTGTTTTCTGTATTTTCTCTTCTTCGTTTTAGCTCGGTCTTTTCCACCATGATGTTTTATTTATTCTGCTTTTTCTTCGGGAGATGTGGCCAAAGTATTGAAACTTTTGTTTTTGAATCATTGGCTCTTAAGTCATCTCTTGCCTGTTGTCATTCAGGACAACTCCATTGGTCTTTGTAGCAGTTCACGGGCTCCGCAGCACTCTGCTGCAGCAGCACAGTTGAAAAACATCTATTCTATTTCTGTTGCTCTTTCTGCTTACCAAGGATTCACAGCCATACATGACTGTTGGAAAAACCAAAGTTCACCAATTTTCGTATTGAGTGTGATGTTTCTGTCTTTCATAATATTCCCTTTCTTGACTATACGTTCTTTTCCTATTCCCAATTGTCGTCTGATTTCCTTCTCATGATCTCCTTTACTCTTGAACACAAAAGCAAGATAACTGAAATCCGCTTTTTCGCCATCCACACGGAACACTTCCAGATCTGTTGTAACCATCACTTTAGTCTTGTTGACATTGAAGTATAATCCAGCTTCCAGGCTATTCTCCTTCACATCTCTCGATTACCTTTCTGGTTCCTCGATTCTCTCTGCTAGTAAAGTGAAGTCGTCAGCATTTCGTAGGTTGTTGCAAAATCATACTACATGCGAATCCAGAATGTGCTTAAGGACACCGAGGCGGAAATTTTCATATACCTGTCAGAGCAAATGTAAGTGTTTTGGAAGTTTTCTACATTCAAGCTAGAAAACCAGTCCTTTGTTGACTAAATGAATTCTTGCTTTAACTCCTCAAAACTACACGCATTATTTTGCCGCGCTTTCTGTGATTGTTTCTGATTGGCCATGTCTGCCCTGCATTCTAGTTATGAATGTTAACGTTTTGCTTCAGACTTACTTCCTTGCATTTCTTATCTCGCAGAGAGGCAGACAAAATAGATTTTAATATTGTTACGTTAATATAAACTTATTGACATCAGTGAAGAACTTCGTTGTCAAATCATGAATCAGCCAAGACGAAATACTTGTGAAAAGGCTAGAGCTTGATGACCGATGTTAGATCATGGTTACTGCCAGTGTCGTTTCGCTCTATGTTACATCTCATCAAGAGATAACAACAAGGTGAACCCTGAGACACCTAAAATTAACAACACAGACAATTCAGAGAGGAAATGACACTATTACAGGTGAAATACTTTCTTTCGGACCTAATGAGACGAAAACTATTCTCTTGTTTCTTAATCAGGCAGCTAGGCCTCGTCTTTGAAATGGTGCCAAGCACAAAGCCTTGATTAATACAAAGGGCTGAAGTTGGAAAGGAGGGTTTAGTGGAGAGGTACTCTACGAAGGAAGAGTAAACCCGTGTTTGCAACATGGTCATTTCAATAACCACTATCTTACTAGTAGAAACATTCTCTTAATTCAAACTACTCGCCACCGGAATGCTAACACTAAAGTTCAAGGCTACAAAAGTATAGATATGCAGACAGGAATGTAGACACTAGCGAGTAGTTGACGATTTCAACGATCACACTCAAGAGAGACGGCAAGTGTAAAACAACATCAATATAGCAGACAAACTTGGCCGCATGGGAAGTTAAACTCGATTCCGTCTGCAAATGTGTAACTGCTCTTACCGAAATATGATCTTTGTTGGTTTAGCAGCGAGTCAACAAAATTTCTTTTCAACACACTATTACACAGAGCAAGTAATAAATCAAGATTATAGCCTCACACTGAAGTTGAGCTGTACAACTGAGCGTGCGCATTCAAGGCTGCCCATACTATGGCTTCAAATCTCAAAACCCTGTATTTTTGGAATTTTGCGTCATAGTACAAGTTTGACAGATTTTTTGCAAGCCTGTCTGAGAATTGGAAAGTGTCAGTTTGACGTCAACAGAAAAATTTTCAAGCAGAGACGTTGCGAAGATGAAGACGCGAGTTAACAAATGAAACACAATTACATGTGCCATCAAAAGTAGCAGACATAAATGACTGGACCAATTCTCTCCCACAAATCTCCCTTTAATATCTGTCAGTCTTTGACAAAGCATTCGTAAATTTTGTTTACTTTTGAAAACCTAATGACTTAAGAAGGAAGAAGGATTTTTTGTTTTCTTTGTGGTCATTTCTGTGAAATAGGACAATTTCTAATGTCTGTTGATCATTTCATTAGGACAGGAAGAAATGTTCTAAGTACGTGACTCCTAGCTTGTGGAATTTTCAATGCTATAATATTTGTATTCATAACATTGCAAAGCGAAAGGATTTCACGAGAAAAATTTGTTTTCATCCTCTGAAATGGGTTGACTGTATTCGTAACGGTACTTTACCTTGCAAGTTATGTTGTATTGTCTGAGGTATTAGTATTCATAAAGCGGTATGCCGAGAAAAAGGGAACTAGAATTTCCTATTCCACTTGCTTACGATACGAGGATTAGCAGAGAGTTATATAATCTACTGTATAGTCTAGTTGTGTTCGTTGACGATATTCATTGAATACGCTATAGATTTCAATGATGCAAAGGATTGGTATGGAGTACAACGTTTCTGTTTGGTCTGATTTGTTTATCAAAGCACATTGTGGCCTTACGATTAATTTACTTATCGAGATATTATCTACTTTACGTAATGTTGAATGGTATCAGCAGAAAGTTGTAAACATCTAGATACTAATAATTTCGTATCAGCGTTGTCCATGCATTATTACCGACACATGAAGACTTAATATTACCAATACAGTAATATTAACTAGACATAAACTGCGTTTAACTTTTCCTTGAATGTGTTCTTGCAATCCTTTACACAGAAAATCCATCCTATCGCTTGGAACCAGTTTAATAGTCGTTGCAGTAATTTACATGCAACATATTTTGTAAAACATTGTATCATAGTTTACAATTGTGTGACTTCTTGGACAATTCCACAAATTATTCACATGAAAACTGTATATACATTAGCTACTGTTCAAGGTTCGATTTTCGAACGCATGTCACACTTCAGTTCTTCTTCAATTCAGCGTTCGTAAATCTTCTACTATAATCTATGCCTGACATGTCAGTTACCTTCGCTGCTTATGTTTGAGTATCTTTTTCAAGTTTCAATGGATACTTACTATTTGGTGACATGTACGATGAAATAAGTTACTTTATAATCACACAAACACATTACAAGGAACTAAATCAAATTATCAGCATTTCTGAATTGCATAAACTTTGAGTTTTTGAAAATATGATTTTGCAAATCAAAGTGTAATTGTCTAAAACTCAAGAAGTTGCTTTTTCCAAAAATTTATTATGCATCTATATCTGCTAATTAATGGCTATTTCAATAGTATTTTCATAAAAAGCCCTAATTTTGCAACAATTTTGTTATTTTCTTTTAGCAGATCTCAGTTGAATGTGTAAGCAAATTCCTGGACACTAATTTAAGGAGTTTATTTGTCGTTTGCATTGCTTGGCAATCATCATAACAATTCTTTCTTTCGCTCAGGGAGTTGAAAAGGCACACTCTTGGACAGGAAATATTTCAGAGAAAGCCAAAAAGTCCGAGAAAAGCAAATTGGTAAGTACAGAAAGAAGACAATATTGTGTGAATGTAAACGATGATTTATTGATTTTTCACTTTTGTAACCTAAGCCTTAATCATATCTCTGTATTACAATATCCAACTTCATATTTCTGACATCCTAGTTTTATAGTTCATGGTTACATCCTATAACATGTTCTAAAATGTCATTGAAGTATCGATAAGATAAAATATGATCTTCGTTTCCTGATTTAAGTGGCTTTACTTGGCGAAGGCATGACCTTTCTCATGCTTGGGTCTTGCATTTCATTGCTAGTCAGTTAGTGCGGTTGCACCCAGCTCTTAACAAGCCCTCTCGCCAATGGTATTATGCTTTGTAAGTTCGAATAAAATCAAACTGTGGATCTTTGCTCGTACTGGGAACGCAAAATGAGAACTAGTTGTACAGGAATGAGATCAGAACTAGCACTGTAAGGACGAGAAGACGAATTAAGATATCGAAATGACATGGGGTAACAAGTTAAGGAAAGAAAGCCGGAAAAGGGTTAAAAGGCACAAAAATAGCAGAAATTTGAAGGAACCAGGTGAAAGTCATACCGGCAGCAATCAAGTGTCTCCGGGTGATATCAAAATGTAACTATTTAATGAGATTGAAATAGATCAGTTGTATGAGTAATGCAACAAACCGTATTATGAGAAAGGAAGACAATATTGAGAAAGGTATTTGTCAGGGCTGACTAACAGACGGATGTATTCATTTCCTTATCAAATATTATTTTACATGAGAACGAATTATTAATATTGCTAACGTGGGACATTGGCTGATACATACAATTTTGCTTATACTTTGTAAAATAATGTTGATAATAATGATGATAATAGTGAAGATAATTAAAGATGATGATAAAATAACAGTGATGACAACAGCAATAATGATAATGAATATGTTGTGAAAAAGAATGTCCACCTTTGCTTCTTGAGATCATGAGTCCAGATGTTGGGTAATGGTTTCTGTTTCGGGTGATCAACGTATCAACAGGTTTTTATTGCCAGATCATGAATTCGCAGCAGACGTCCTGTCTGTTTGCAAACAATGAAGGCCCAGTCAATTATTCGTGTACATCGAGGCCAAATCATTTCAAATTGGAATCGAGATGGCTCGCCCCCACGCATTGAAAACTTTTCATAACTTGTTTCGGTACGGAGATTAAATACAAATGCACTTCGTGTTAGGTATTGATCTAGTTTAGCCCCTGATTCGTTATCACCAACTGTGTTTCCTGCACTAAACAATACTTTTTCTCTTGCCGTTTCTCTGATACACAATGTGGAGCCCACGATAATTTTAAGTTTGTAATTAACAAATTCAATAATTTTAAGCACAAAGAACTCTGTGCTCAATAGACCAATCCCATAGCGACAAGGATTTTTGCTATGCTAAAAAAATTTCCGTGAAATTTCAAGTCATTCTGTTGTACACTTGAAGATGTTCACTGGAAAGAAGGGTCTCTAGTCCCAACAAAGCACACCAAACATGGTGATACTGGTAAGTGTAATGTAGATTTCGTTTTAGCTCGACAACTCATGCGGCAAAGTAACAATTTAGAACAGGACTGAAAATCAACTAAGTATTGATTTAAGGTTAAAGTTTTTACAAGGAAAATATAATGGTGTCCTTGTATGCGAATGCCTGACGAATGTTATGCAGAAGTCTTTAAAGCGTATGTCTTCTTTTACGCTGAAAGTAGACTGAATATTCATTTGAATGCATCATCATTCAATGAGATTCCTTTTGGTAGTGACTGCTAGTGTACGTTGCAATATTTTGAAGTTGCTTGTAATTTTCGTGCTCTTTATAGAAGATAAATCAGACTTTTACTTTCAGGTACGAAACGAGTTTACTTTTAAGTCTACGGATAAGGTATTGTTTTGATGCTACGCTTGAAAGATGTTGCCCTTTTGTACGGATGTTGCCCTCAATGGCTAAAGGTCGCTTCCGAAAGTTCAGCTTTTCAAAAGTGTATAAGCCTTTTTGCAGGATAGAGGTTTATTACTTCCTGTGATGATGTAATGTCATATGATTACGTGAAGAGACTTGTTCTAAATCAGTGACTTAGAAGGGACACGATACAAAAGTCACGTGATAGAAACTAACCATTGCAGTATACAATCCAATCAGAATTACCATGTTAATCGAAACAAAATCTTTACAGGATTTGATATACCTGATATGTATATATGCATATACAAAACTATAAGTTAAAGTTTGGGTGCGATTAAAGCACGTTGTTCGGATGTCTTGTTAGCGGTATGCCGTTTCTATCAGCTGAGCATACAGAATTGTTTCGAGACAATGTTGCTGTTGGTATTATTTTGCAAACGCCGACAAGTGTATGCGGCCAGGAAAAATTTAATGAGATATAGACCTAAAAGTCCTTAGTTTTTAATTGTTTCTAAATCTGACAAAGAATGCTTCAAATGCTTTGATTGTAGCTTTTCATTTCGTGTTATTCTTAACATCACTAAGTAGGATCATATTCTCAGAAGTTGGCCCTGGACATTTGAAAATGTAAGTGGCCTTCGAAGTGAGTGATTTAAGACTCTTTTAGCCATTGATGATCTCAGTTAAAATAAGAATAAAACCAGCCACGATTTTACACGAAGGGGCATCTGATATTTAAGCAGCATCAATAGCATATGATAATTAGTAATTTCAACTGAAGGATAATTAAGATGACGATATTCTAATCCTTAAAGCAAACATATAACATTCAAGATACGTTTTAGACCAAATTGCTTGTAGCATTTTCAGTGTTTTGGTACATACATTTAACTACTCACATCTAACTAATTAATTGCCATCTTCTTGGAGTTCCCTTACTCTGCTAGAGATTAACATTCGTTGTGAAAGCAATGAGGTGCCGTCCCTCCATCATTCTTCATTCTTTGTATCAATGTGTGTAGAAAGCATCTGCAACAGTTTGTGACGATTGCACTGCGAGCCTTGGAGTCCGAGTTGATGAGCTAACTTAAGCACTAATCAAATTATCGTATTTGCAAAAGATATTCCTTGGAAAAAGTAGTCTGCTAACAAATTTGACAACCTAGCTGAAAACTTTCGCAAACAGGGCACTACATTTCTCTTTTCGTTATCATTATCATTTACCAGTGCCCCTTAAGAACTATCCGTCTTGTTAAGCGTTTCTGAATGCTATTATGGTGTTATCTTTTGTCCTTTTATGTTACTATGCTATATATTTCTGGAACATACTATTTATAGTTCTGCAGCTAATAGCATGATGATTATTTGCCTAAGTTTTACTTGCTTTTATGTTTGGAAGCACTCTCTAGCACAGCAATAGCAAGTCCAGTCATCCACAAACAAGACATGGAAGAGAGTATCACGAATTAACAACACATGAAGTTAGACAATTAACACATTCAACCTTCTATATCATTAATCAAACCCTTTCAGTTTGTTTTCGGTTAATCTCTGTCTAATTCAGAAACTGGCTTATACTCGTAAGACCAAAAAACTTAACAAGTTTGGTGAAAACTCTGAGCTTTTCCCCTTAAAATAAGTACGTACGCGTTCGCACAGGCTTCTCCCAGCTTCAATGCTGAGTATAAATTGAAATGATCAAGATACATGCAACACAAATGCCTTGGTCTATGGTGCGTCATAGGCGTATTGTCTGAAATACACCAAGGTGAAGAGGGTGTGTCACCAGAAACCATCCCTGGTTTGAGATATAAGGTGGACAGTGGACCGACAAAAGTCGTGGACGTCAATACAGACCACAATAGCCCCTTAAGCTCGTGGCTATTTTTAATTCAATTAAATATACAAGCGCTTTGCAAAATCTACAAAGGAACAGCATTGAATATTGAAAGGAACTCCATTAGAGGCATTTTTTAGCATCTGGTAACTATATAGCAGTAGTATAAATAGTTCTCTTTAGGAAAATTTCTTACTCACAGCTAAAATAACGTAAAAGTGCGAATTTATGCGTAATAAAAGTGATAACTTCAATTTGCTTTGATGGGCAGGAAAGATCACAAAGCTGTTGTAATATTTGCACTAACCGTTATCTTTGCACCAACATTTACTGAAACAGTAAGCAATACATATCTAACCTTATCAACCACTGATAACGTCTACTTTTTACCGTATCATTATTCGTTGAATACTTATTCTGCGCTTCATGCTCAACACACTTGTGATAATATTATGTTTTGTCTAAAAATCTAAAGTTGTTCATAAGACAACCGAATCCTTCCCCATTTGCATCTCAGAACTTTGACAGTACGCAGGTGCTATCACAAATGAAAGTGCTTAACTGATTTTTCTCATTGTTTTCTATCATGTCTTTCTTCCTCTCTTGTGCTTAATGCAGTAGCGATGATGTCGCTGGCTAAGTTTGTCCGAGTACAGGTAAATAACTTTTGATTTTAGGATCCCTTTTGTAAACGAAGGCAATAAATACTCAAATTTTCTCATGCAATGCTTTAGTCATGATGCAGCAGGTCCCCTAGACATCGCTTCTTTGTATGCTCCAAAGCATGTATTGTCGAGTATATAGGTAGTTGTTGTCATTGCAGATCAAAGCCAATGAATACTACGATTTCCACAGGTCTTTCCTGGAGGTATTCCAGTGTGATATTGGTGGTGTCCTGCATTTTGAATATTTATTGTCTGCTGTTGGGTTCCGGCGGTGTAGATATGAGTTAGTGACATTTCTTAAGCTGAGGATAAGTTGTGCCAGAGAATTTCTGGTCCTTGCACCGAGTATTTAAGCATACTTTTTCGAATATACAAATGTTTCTTATTGGAAAATGTTGGGTATTGTCGTGAGGCGAGTAAGATGAGTAAGATTGTAAGCTTTCTTACTATGGATTATCCGAAGCGCATTTGGTTGCTACAAGATTTCCAGTGATTTTAGATATGGGCAACATGAATAAAATTTTTTGATGTTAATCACAGTAAAAAATAGGTTAAGAACAATGTGAAGATGACTATTCAAAGTCATTAGAACTATGATTGGTTACTTTTTGACCAATAAGAAGGAGAAGAAATCATAGAAATAAAGTACACAAGAACCTTTGTTATTACTGACAGTCGACGTCAAATTAACAAGCTTATGATTTGAACTGGCTCATGATTTTCTATTGTGAAAACAAGCCTCCTGTTTAAATAAGATCTTGCAATCCTGATTTTAGCTGAGAAAACTATAAATCCACCGCATGTTATAGTTTTCCTTTAATTTAAATACCCAAGTATAAATACCCAGTCAGATTCTGGTCTTGTGTTGATTGACTTGAAAATCCATGAGTTGTCTTTACATTTGTCTGGACGTTGTGCATAGTTTTTGTAGGAATTCGTGTTCTGTGTTGTGAAGTCAGTCTTTATTCCTTGTTATACCTTTTCGTTTTCATGCTAACGGTAGAAAGCAGAAGATTGTCAGCATTATTATGTAAGTAATGCTAAGTATTATTTCACTTGCAATGAAACACAATGCACATCGTCTCTAAACAAGACTTTTGTAGACTGGCTCATTCATTTGTCTCAAAGAATTAGCGTTTGGCATTAAAAATGCTTCTAGGAGGCATTATTATAAAGTGTTCTACGTGGCATCTGTGCACACAGGTAGATCTTTTGCGTTACAGGATAAACACCGATTTAAGTTTCTTTCTGGTCACGTTGTGGTAAAGCTAAATTTATCCTGCAATCCACAGGTCACATCTTTTGGCTTTTGGCTTAATATATTTTGAAAAAGAGCTAGGTTTAAAAGGAAGAAAGTAAAGAGAGCCCTTAACGGCAATGAAAGTTGCAATCCAAAGTAGTTGTGGGTCTTTCTGTGTTATTGTTTTGGGGAGTACGTTTGTAGTTTCCATTTGTAGTCTAATTTCATTGTTTGAGCAAAAATACTGAATTGGAAAATAGAAGTGGAAACGAGAGCAAGGAAATAAATAACTAAAATAGACATTTGTCATACCATTTTACAAAGGAAACGAATAGGAAAGATATCGGTCGTTTACCATTTCAATTGAAAATAGCGAAGATTAGGAATCTAGGAAGTTTTAACAAGCTATATCAAGGTATATGGAAGAGATCTATGACGACATTTTGGATACTGGGTGTATACACCTAGACCAAGAAAACCTAATCTTGAAAAGATCTCTTCACAATGTCCTGAAATGTTTTCTTTAACCTATTCAACATTTGATGATAAAATTGATCGTCAATTAATTGCCTGAATTAAAACTTCGAATTAAAGTTTTCACGTCCTCAACTTAATACAACCAATAGTGGACATATTGGGATAATTTTAAATTATGAGTCTCAATAATCTCAATGTTTCGTTATGTGCAACGTTTTGACGTCTAAGAAAGCGTGAAATATAGGTGAGAAGTCATCAAGGTGAAGGCTTCTAGCGTGAATCGGTTTAGGCTTGGGTAGATGTTATTGAATCTGTGTAGCTTTGAATGGGATTTTCGGTTCCTGACTACCGTTTATATATTCCATACTAGACTTGAAAATAGGTTTGAACACTTGATGTCATTATCATATAAGCACTAACATCTGGAAGCTTCATGCCACCTTGTTCTGTCTTTGACTGGTAGTTTGCAACATTGGTTTAAAATTTCTACTTCAATTTTGTTCCTGCGAAGATTTTGTCGCATTTGGTCAGAACTAGGTTGTTGTATTATGCATGTCACATACAAAGTTCCCCAGTGAATCAGGAACGGTTCTATCAAGTTAGGATTCATCTTTTCCTTTTAATAAACTATCTTGCTTTGAAGATTTTTAGTGTCACCGTGCTAATTTATAGGACGAGATGATTGAAGCTTGGCAATTAGAGCGATATTCAAGATTTGTCCAAATGTTCTCTAATAGCTCTTAATGACCTCTGGCTGCAATGCAGCCACAACAAGAGAGTTGTTGAATTTAATCTTCTGTTTATAAGTTTTCTCCCGGTCATCTGTTTACGTCTGGTCTTAACAATTTGATTAAATCAGTATTATAGAGAAAAATGTGGTTTTCTGAACTGATGAGTGCAAAACATGCAAAAACATCTGCTATTGTGGGCTTTATGGTTTTGATTGTCTAAGGACTATCCTAAGTCTTAACAACTCACAGTTCTTTTAATTACAAACAGATGTGTACCAGTGGATGATTATTGTATTATAGTTTGTAGAAGTTGTTGGAAATTTTGTGCCCTGCTTGACCAACGTCATGAAAGTAATCACATGTCTTCGGTCAGAAGCAAGTAATTTTCGTTACTTTGTAGATCACTAATCTTCATTGCAGTTGTGAACTACTGTTGCAATCAAGTTTGATAAACATTTACGTTTTCCGGTCTTATAAACTCAGTCTTGGAGTGGACTTATTTGGCTGAAGTCTGATGACAAATGAACAGACGAGCTTTCAGTGAAACCCACCAAAACATAAGGAAGACAAAGCGTTTGTTATTTGCGTAAAGGATTTACACCAGCGTTGAAAGGTAGATCCTAAAAACTTTCGTACATTTTAGCTATACTTCGTTGTGTCTCTTTCACATATCATTGCAGAACGTTGACGTTTAGAATACACTTTTTTAATGTTGACTTCGCAGGTAACGTTTCCATTCTACACCTGCTTATTTTCCCTTTTAATTTATGTACTTGCTATCGCCATAACACTTTAAAAAGCTGACGTTTATGAAGTAAAAAGTGATATTTTGGACGACAAAGTCCATACGATTGTCTCCGTTGTTTTAACTATTATAACCGGCCTAACTGAGAGCTTAATTAGTATTTTATGTACTGTGTTTTTGCTATGGTATTGAGTCTCAGTGTTCTAAATTTATTATTCCTATTACTGTGAGAATTAAAGCACAAGTACTTGAGTTAGGAATTAAAACGAGGAACGTATGTAATAAAACTATCGATTTCCAGAAAGTATCTGATTACATATCTTGCCAATCATTTACATGGTGATGCAGTCGATAGCATATTCTTGAGTCACTTATATTTTATTGGTGCACTGAAGCAATCAATCCCTGAAGTTACTCACGAGATTATGAATTACATTTGCCAATTTCAACTAAACTGTTATCACACGACATACGTTGAATGGATGCTCGACAAAAATAGCACGAAACGCAAAACGTCCTTATGCTGAGCTTCCGTTATTGTCCTTAGGCGAAAACACGACTGTTATATATTTGTTAACTTTCTGGTTCATCGATAATTATTTTACACAAGTGTCCATGTCGAGAGTTACCACAATAGCTGCACTAAGTGGAAGCCTACCAGGTTCGAACTTGCAACCCTCAAGCTCAAAAGCTAACAATCGAACCTCCGTTACGGTACAAAATTTGGTGAAGGACTTCCAAAGTCCTCCGTATCACGACGAAACCCAGGAGTGGGTAATGAGAAATGGACTATTGTTTTTTATTATTATTATCAGTAGTGTCAGATATACATATATATATAATAACTCAACAAGCCAACACTCACCAACAGTGTATAAAATTATATATAACTCAAAAATACACCATC